>BDJD01001027.1:77954-88068 GCA_002564525.1 Rosa multiflora | reverse complement strand
GTTAATCATCTGAATGAAAAAAAAAAAAAAAAAAGAAAAAAAAAGGCACTATAACTATTACCTGGTTGAGATCAATTTATAAAGAAAAATGCTTCTTAAATCTTAAGAAGGTTCCACCAGTCACGAAATAACAAATTAATCGCTAAAAATACGTTGTTTCAAAACCTCGTTGTTTGTCAGACAATTATACATTATTGTAACATTCTCATTCTACATGTACTACAAAATTCATTCAAAAATCGTTGGTCATGAGATATTTATGCATGATTATCATTCTACATATATCGTACATTTGTTTAGAAACGGATAGATTGAATTATGCTTTATTACAGTAATATATGACCAGTTGACCATAATGCATGTACCGTGTATTGTGGTTAGTAGTTTTGCATCGTTGGATAGGGTGATAGTTAAATAGGATTGAGTCGTTGTTTGGGGTGGTTGCATCTTTACCAGGTTCGCTAGGTTGTGATTTGTGAATACCCACGGATTGATATTGTCTAGATTCTATGGGCCAACAAAACTTATGAAATAGTTTCCATTCAAGATCTATATCAATGCATGGTATCCACTGAAATTACTATTCAAATCCATGAACAAATTTTGTTGTCAAAAGATCCACGACAATTTCATTTTGAAACTTTTTTAGATTTCATTTTGGAACTTTTTTAGAAAGGTAATCAAGTTATTACTATAACCATAATAGATAAATAAATAAATCATTTAAGCATATGATATTGTATAAAAAAGTACAAACCAACTATAACATTTAGTTCTATGGGTTTTATAATATCAAGATAAAGAACAATTCTTAGGTTCACCCCTGGGTGAACAAGCATATTCACTCATGTTATCGATTAACTCATTTTTGCTTAATAAATTTATAATCCAACAGTCAATAACTTAAATTAGCATTTAAAGATCATCTCTGTAAAAAATCAATCGAATCGGAAATCGTTTAATTATCTAATTGAATCAAATAAATGGACGGTTCTAACAACACTTACTGCTATTATGATGAACCGTCCATGTATTTCATATAAATGAATAATTAAAAGGTCTTCAATTTGATTGATTTTTTACAGAACTAATCTTTGTATTACATTATACAACTTGAATGGTTGGATTAGAAAATTAAAAAGTTATTATGCATTAATCATAAGAGAGGGTGAATATGCTGCTTCACCCCAAGGGGTGAACCTGAGAATTGTTCCAAGATAAATATGATTAGAGCTGCACACGGATTGGATTGGATTGGTTTTGACTTCAAATCATCTTTAGGCGGTTTATGCATTTTGAACAATCGATCATCAGAAAAAATAAGCATAGTCCAATCCAATCCAATCCAATTAAAGATGGTTTGGTTCGGTTGGTTAGGCGGTTGAAATCGTAGTAAAATTCAATCTCAATAATAAAAATTATGTTAAATAAATAGTAACTAAATTTAAAATTCAATAATTAAAATCCAAAACCAATATTCGATCAAAAACCAAAATTTAGAATAGATTTAAAGTGATTTACTTATTTGATGGCTTAGCCATTAGAAATAGCTTAATTTGTTAGTATTAAAGGTTAGATAATGAGAGATTGAGAGATGTGATGTGAGAGAATTATAAAGTGATTGTAGCGATTACATACTAAGGTTCTAGGCCTTTGGGCCTTGGATTTAATATGGTAATATATCATTTAAAAATAAAGTTATAATTAGAGATTTAAAACTTACATAAATAGACTGGACAAATGAATTATATTTATTAAATATATAAATTAATTTTTTTTACTATTATATATCTAAAATGCTGGTTGGTTCGAGTTTTGCGGTTGAAGCACAAGAGAAACCAAACCAACCCATTTCATAAATGGTTTGGTTCAGTAGTGAACCGGCTTTTAATTTTTAAAGTTGAAAAACTTTAATAAAACCATATTTAACGGTCGGTTTTGGCCGGTTTGTACCATGTTTTGCATACCCCTAAATATGATATGCTGTAAAACCAAAATCCAAAACGGTAGGACAATTTCATGTTGAAACCTGTTTGGAAATTCAAATGTTAGTAACTACTATATTGAGTATATACAACTGGGAAAAAAAAATATCAGGTCTAAGGTTATGTAAGTAATAAACCTGAGTGATTGCACGAAATTGTCCTATTAGGAATCTCATTAAATAGAAAAATTATAGGAATTTAGAGTGGAAAAATGTATGTCTCTCCTTTATTTCAATAAGGAATTATTACAAGATTGCATGCATTAAAAACTTTTGTCCTTGAATATGAAATAGATCGATGCAAAAAATTGATACTAAGAAATTACATATGGGTTTTGAGGACACACCCATGCACAACAGCCATGGGCATCAATCAACATGCAAAATTGCAACTATTGCAGGTGGATTGTCTATGTAGAACGAGATCTCTTCCATGTCCAACGATATTCTAGCAAGCAGGTTGGCCAGTTCATTGGCGTCACGTTCTACACAAGTGAATTGCACATTTTCTCAAGGAGATTGGAAGTGTTTTATGTTGCATTTTTTTCGTTTGGTTTTTTTAGTGTCTGGGATTTCTCTATCTATATCCAAGTTTCTCTTGATTGGGTTTGGTAAATTGGAGAAATCAAACAGTTTTGTAGTATTTGCTTTTTGTTATGATAATAAAATATGGGGATGAGGGATGGGTTCCCACAGTGTGGTAGACCATTTTTTTGAGAGACTTGTTTCCTATGTTGTTTGCCATCGAGGAACTAATATAATCCCTTATTTAAAAAAAAAAAAAAAAAATTCTTTAGCTCT
This sequence comes from Rosa multiflora, assembly GCA_002564525.1. NCBI lineage: Eukaryota > Viridiplantae > Streptophyta > Magnoliopsida > Rosales > Rosaceae > Rosa > Rosa multiflora. The sequence continues at coordinate 85,283 of BDJD01001027.1, read as the reverse complement.
TCAAAGCACCTAGCTATAAGCTCCCTCGTCACTTCATTCAATAAAGGGATGCTCTGAGACCAAGAAACCATCAGGCCCAAAAAACCCAAAGAAAATAGGCAGCCCAAGCTTTCTTTATCCTTCTGCTAGCTTCACATTCTTTCCCTGCAGCTGTTAAATACACAGTTCAACCCAAAAATCGTTGAGAAGTGACGATCCCTTCTGTTAGTTGGCAAAGAAGAATCCCTCCGACCAGTAGAGAGATATCCCCTTCTTCCTTAAACTATAAGCACACAATCCTCAAACTTCCTCGACAACCTCGTTTCAGGTTTTGTGCCACCGCAGCTGTTTTTGCTGCAATCTTTGTTGACAACTATAGCGACCTTTTCCCTCTCCCAAAGCTTCATCTCTCAAGTAAGCTCTCTTTTCCCAGATTTTAGGGTAGAAATCCTGTACGAGTTGAAAAAGAAGCCTTTTACCCAGAAAGCCAAATGCTCTGAGCCATCAAACCCCCCAATTGAGTCTATAAAAGGAGAGACTTGGAACTGGAATGATCATCGAGCAAAAACCCAGAAAGCTTAGAAATATCTAAAAGCCTCCAAGCCTTTAAGCGCACAACCCAGCACTTACCCATTTTTCTCCCAAAACCCTCTTCAGACCCATCTTCCAGAAACCTGAATACGACAAAACCCCAAATTCTCTCACCGTAATATGTTTTTATCTCCCACACCATCCTCACACTGTCAAGTCTCATTCAATATATGAATCACGCACAAGATTACCTCATTAACATCAAGTTGATTTTAGATTTTTAGCCTAGTCCAGCTTAATTCAAAAGAACCCTCACACTAATTCCACTTCTTCTTTAAAGAAAAAGTAAGAGCACCAAAAACCTCACTTGATCTAAACTGAAGGACTTCTAAGCTTTTTTCAGATCTTTTGAATGTGTACATACCTCCAATAATATGGAGTATTTACTACATCACCAAGCATAAGTAACACCTACTTTGGGACATCCACAAGACATGGCAAGGCCCAACCGAGACATGCATCGTGTAGCCCTATGTTCGGGCTACGCGGCGGTATCCGGAAGTCGCAAATCCGACGTCGGGAAGCCACCTTTCCGCCCTTGCCAAGATGCCACCACAACATAGCTTTCTACATGTTAAATAGACTAGAATAGTAACTTTGCTTGTCCCACATCGAAGAACAAGTAAATGAGAAGCATTCCTTCATCTATAAAAGGAATGCTTCCTCCCACAACTCAGGGGATTCATTACATCTCTTGTAATCTTGTTAGGCCGCAAGGCTCGACACACTAGTATAGCTTTCAAGTGGACGTAGTCTCCCGCTCATGCGGAGGCGAACCACTATACATCTTGTGTCAATCTCTCTCTCTCTCTCTCTCTTTATTTATAGCTAACTAGAGACCGCTCAATCTCTAACGTTAACAGAATGCAATGTACGCAATTCTAAAGAAGACATATCCATAAAGAGTGAAGATTCTTGATTATGAGAGATTTTCTCAATTAGAAGAAACTAGCTTAAAAGAATATGGATCTCAATCTAAGTCATTTTCTAAAGCAAGTGATACCAGCAAAGGCCCTAGTGATGATGGCTTGGTGGGACCATGGAGAAAGTTTGAGAATTGCAGCTACTTAAATCCCTAAACATTTTTTTTATATTTTATTTTATTATCAAAACAGTATTTTTCTTTCTCTTAAGAGAAATATAATTTTGCAAAGAACATATACCATGTGAAAATTATAGGGTGATTGTTGGCGACAAAAATTCCAAAAGGGAATTTGGCTCGCCAATGAATTCTGACTGGAGCAGGAGCTGACCGGGAATAATTGAAAAGCTTCCTTTGTCGTTGACTTAGAGTTGACCGTTGGAGCAAAGAAGAGGGGGGGGGGGGGTGTACCTGCAGAAAACCCTCCGATGTCTAAGTCAATACATTTCTTAGTGATGAAGTAGAAAGACTCGGAATGAGATATCTTACTTGTTTAGTACACCCCTATTTATAGGTGAGGGAGAGCTCGCACCACAAGTCGCTTTTTGATATCGCTTTGATAACTGTACTTATTATCGCCATCATTCTGCTTTATTTAATAATGCCATCACTCCACGTTAATAAATAACACCATCACTCCATAATAACACCGTAACGCCAACCGCGTTATTAAATAACGCCATCACTCCTCGTTATTTCATAAGGCCATCACTTTGCGTTATTAATAACTACTTCACTCCGCATTATGAAATAACGCCATGCCAACAACGTTATTGAATAGCGCCATCACTCCGCGTTATTAAATAACGCCATCATGCCACGTTGTTATGACTGCGTTTAATAGCCTCCTTTATTGTGGTAGTAACAACAGTAGTTAACGCCGCATTTACGATCGGCATTACCCGCGTACTTATGGCGAAGGTTAACCGTCACAATGGTAGGCCAAAATCGTTGACTACCCCCACAATGCCCCCAAATTTTCTCTTTGGAAACTTGTGCTAAGAGAAAATTTCTAAGATCTGGCCCCAGCCCCGACCCGAGCCCAACTCTGAGGTTCCCTCTTTCAATGCCGTATGATCTCCTTCTTCTACTAGCCTTGATGCAGCTATCACCATCACCTTGAACCTCGACAAGATTTGACACTTCGACGAGGCGACGCTTAATGCTTTTCGAATTTATGTATCCTCTAGAGTTTACCTTCTTAGCGATAGCTTTTTTTCTCGTCGAGAGCCTTTTTCCTTGCAAAGAGATTTTTTTCTCATCGAGAGCATTGTTCTTCACTAAAAGCTTTCCTTACCGGAGAGCCTTTTTGTCCTCGAGAGCTTCTTCTCGTTGAAGATGTTTTTTCTTTTTGTCTTAAGTTTTCCCTGTTGAGGACGGGCTTTCCTCGTCAAGGATATTTTCCTCTGTAGCGGGCTTTCCTCGTCGAGGATACTTTTCTTTGTTGCGGGCTTTCCTCGTTGAAAATTCTTTTCCTTCGTCTAGAGCTCCTCATTAGCGATGTTTTCCCTTCATTGCAAGCTTCTCTCGTCGAGAGATTGGCCTTCCTCATTGATGGTGTTTTTCCTTCGACGAGGGCCCTCCTCGTCGAAGACATCTTTTCTTCACTGAAGGCTAATCGAGGGCTTACTTTTCCTCCATCGGTAGTCTTTTTACTCCTCATATTGCCCCCGTGTTTTTCTTTGCTGCGTACTCAAAAGCATAGGAATAGTAACAGTTCGTCACCTATATATGAATGCCATTCTTACCAAGAACTGGTGCTTAAGACTTAAGAGAAGTTCAATAACAACAATGAAAAACACAAATTTATTCAGAGCAACAAGAGTTCGAAATCAAACCGTATATGATGAATTCATGCATTGCCCATAAGGTGAAGAATTAGTTTTTGTATGGGACACAGAGTTGCCCCCATTTTCCTTCAAGTCCAATAAACAATATATTATTTATTTTGGCCACCGGCCTCATACATTCCTTTTGGCCACCGACCTCACACATACATTTTGGCCACCCGACCTCATACATTCTTTATGGCCATCGGCCTCACACATACACTTTGGCCATCGGCGTCGTGCATTATTTTGGCCACCGGCCTTACACCTACATTTCGGCCACCGGCCTCGTGTATTATTTTGGCCACCGGCCTTGATCTTACATTCCGGCCACCGTCCTCATGTATTTATTATGAAATGAGATTCGGTTATAGCTATCCTCATTTGTTCAGCGGGCAAGGTTTACCATTAAATCACACGAGTTAAGCAAATAATATTTTATTTATTCTAGCCACTGGCCACAAATACATTTCGAATACAAAAGGAAGTAAAAATCAAATACATGATTATTAAAAGAAAGAACATCAGTCCATGTTACCTGGTTTTTGCCCCCTCGACCCGGATTTCACCCTCGCTTATAATAATATCATCCATGTCTCTTGGTGGGTCGCGCAATAGATTTTCATATAGGGATGTACCTGGGAAGAGTCCTTCTCGGAAGGTGATTGCAGCACATTGAGGGTCACAATTGATGTGCATCATCTATGCCTTGAATCTCTTGAAGAAATACTCGATTTTCTCTCCTACTTTTTGCTTGGTGTTGAATAAGGTCGCCATGTCCTTTTTTTGCTTGCGACTGCAGAAATATTGAGAGATGAAGGTTCGGCTGAACGTTTCGAAATCTGGGATTAATTAGGGCTTGAGGTCTTGGAACCATGTCGATGCTGTCCCTGTGAGGCTTAAAGGGAAAAGTTTGCACATCAGTTTCTCGTTGGTTGTCTCAATGGACATCTGCTGTTTGTACCCTTTGATGTGGTCTACCAGATCGGTTATCTTGTCATACTTTTGGAAAACAGGGGTGATGAACCTGCGAGGTTTCGCCGCACTGAGGATGTCATTGGTGAATGGAGACTCACCGACGTCTCTTGTGATTTCAGCTGCGAGTTCTCGAGGGCCGGCACGCTTGCATGCAACAATCATTTTTTCTATCTTTTTGTGCCACGATTTGTTACATGTTCACTTGGATTAGCCTAGTCTGGTTTCGCTGTTTTCCCCCCATTCCATGTGTCTCTCATCCCCTTGACGAGGGGTGCTCCAGAGACTCCCCCGATGACGCTTACCCCGCTGGCACCCGCATTTGCTATTACCTTGTTGGTTTGGGGATGGTCACCTCCAGTGTCGTCGTCTGACAAGTCCCTATCAAGTTGTAGAATTTTTTCAAGTTTTCGCCGTCGGCGGACCTCGCGGTCCTGTTTTTCCTTCCGGAGTTGCTCGAGCACTCGTCTCAACCTCTATGTCTTGTCAACCAAAGGTAAGTTCAGGTCACCGATTGAGTTTGGGATGGATCTATTTGGGGGCTGGTAGGGGAAAATTTTGTTACTTCTAGTCCTCAGTGACAAAAATGGGATCCCGTCAGGGGCAGCTCCCGCCATCACTTTTTAGGGAAAAGTATTTCCCACAAACGGCACCACTTGTTGGCGACAAAAATTCCAAAAGGGAATTTGGCTCGCCAATGAATTCTGACTGGAGCAGGAGCTGACCAGGAATAATCGAAAAGCTTCATTTGTTGTTGACTTAGAGTTGACCGTTGGGGCAAAGAAGAGGGGGGGGGGGGGTACCCGCAGAAAACCCTCCGATGTCTAAGTTAGTACATTTCTTAGTAATGAAGTAGAAAGAGTCGGAATGAGATAATCTTACTTGTTCAGTACGCCCCTATTTATAGGTGAGGGAGAGCTCACACCACAAGTCGCTTTTTGATATCGCTTTGATAACTGTACTTATTATTGCCATCATTCTGCGTTATTTAATAATGTCATCACTCCGCGTTATTTAATAACAGAGGAATTATTATGTGGTCCTGGAGTACCACATGGTGGTCCCAACTAATAATATTACTCGAATGTAGTGGGGACCATGCTGGAGGGTCAAAAAAGAAAAGAAAAATTAATTTAAGAGACCAATCAGAGATAATTACGAGTCACATGGCCTAATTATATCACTCGGGACCACCATGTGTACTATAGTCCAAGACCATGTAATAATTTCCCTTAATGACACCGTAACGCTAACCACGTTATTAAATAACGCCATTACTCCTCGTTATTTCATAACGCCATCACTCCGTGTTATTAATAACTCCATCACTCTGCGTTATTTCATAACGCCATCACTCCGCATTATTTAATAACGCCATACCTCCATCACTCCGCGTTATTAAATAACGCCATCATGCCGCGTTATTATGATCGTGTTTAATAGCCTCCTTTATTGTGGTATTAACAACGCTAGTTAACGCCGCATTTACGATCGTCATTACCCGCGTACTTATGGCCAAAATCATTGACTACCCCCATAGTGATGATATGGGATGTGCCATGTCATTTGGGATCCTATTTTGGTATAAATGTTTGGGATCTCTAGCATTTTTCTAAAGATAAAGAGACTATTTATAAACCAAAAATACTCGTCACACATGTTATAATTCATTATATATGACATTTAATAACCATCCGGAAAAAACAAAATAATAATGTCTATGATTAATGTTTAGTCTTGCTTTACTGGGTTAAAATTAAAGTAAGAATGAAATTTCTCAAAACTGTCAAAATTTCCTTAGGGGGGTGTATTATATTTGGATTTGTGCAGACTTTTTTTAAATGACAGACTTTTTGAAAAGTCCACAGACTCTTTTAAAGATTGTTATGGATTTCTTAAAACCATTGATTTTAGCAACAGACTTTTATTGATTCATGAAAATCTATATACTTTATTATGAATGACTTTGTCTCTTCAATGCTCCAGCATCTTCCAATAGAAATGGACTCAAATAAATTATTGTTAGTGTGTCTAGCGAGTTTGTTCTCATTCCTAATCTCCCAACAACATAAATATATAATGTGATCTATTTGATGTTTATGATTAATTATTCTCATCCATTTTGTTTGTTTTCGCCGATTAACATATATTGTAGCAATATTGGTCAATGTCTTGATCTATAATCAATCAATTGAAATTCAATTGTTTAACCTTTTTTTGAACCATAATATAAATTCAAATTAATGAGAATAAGATAAAATTTAGTATCTTATTATATTAGAGAAAAGCCACCATGGACCGAACAATTGTGCCAGGTTTTGATATACCAGCTGCTTCACTTCAGTCGTTTATCGGCATTGCCACTATTATATTCATTGCCATTTATGATCGCATATTTGTTCCAATAGCAAGAGCTTTCACTAGAGAACTCTCTGGCATTACAATGCTACGAAGAATCGGAACTCGGATGTTTATATCTATTATTTCCATGGTAGTTGCAGCTTTATTTGAGATGCAAAGGGTCCAAACTGCTAAAGACTATAATCTGGTTGATAAGCCAAGTGCCACGGTTCCAACGAGTGTTTGGTGGTTAGGTCCTCAGTACTTGTTAATTGGACTGGCCGATGTTTTCACTATGGTTGGTCTGCAAGAGTTCTTCTACGATCAGGTACCAAATGAATTAAGAGTTCTTTTCTCTAATATAATAAGATATTATTGAACCATAATATAATAGTGTCTTTTCTCTAATTAATAAGATAAAATTTAGTATGGTTCAAGGTCTTAGGGTTAGACCACAATATTTGAGTTTTAGTGTTTCATAAATCATTTTTATTGCTATTAGGGTTCGAAGTATCACAATTGAACAAAAAAAAAAATCACATTCAACAACTACAATGAACATGTTAGGTATCAAAAAAGGTTGATATCATAAAAAATTAGAGAAAAGACAAAAAATTAAGAAAGAGAGATGATGAAGGACAAACTTCTTCGTGAGTAGAGAGAAAAACTTTGATAGACCTTTTTTTTTTTTTT
>BDJD01001027.1:48420-67073 GCA_002564525.1 Rosa multiflora | reverse complement strand
TCTTTAATTCCCACGTTGTCACCTTGTTTTTCCTTAAGTATTACACGGCAAATTTAATCCCCAAGGAAAATATATTTTCCTGTTTTTAAAAAAACTCTTCCTTGATTCTCTCCTTGCCATGTCATCTTCATGAAGCTTCTCTTTCCATTTATGAACTCAATTCAGCTTATTTATTCCAAAAACCTGAAAATAGAAGCTTTCTAAAATAAGAAATGGAAACTTTCTTAAACTAAAATGGAAACTTTCTAAAAATGGAAAATAGAAACTACAAAACAGAAACTTTCTACAATTAGGAACTTTCCCATTCGAAGAATGGAAACTTTCCTAAACAGGGTTTTATTAAGGAAATAACGCAGAAAATGTAGGGAAATGCAGTTAAAACGTCGCATTAAAATGCTCCTATCAACCACCTCCCAACATAACCCCGTGCTCATCCTTAACCACAAAACCCAGCCCACCCGTCCGAGTAGCATGATGAAAAGCACCATCAACGTTTATCTTGACCAGACCCACCGGTAGAGCTCTCCACACTGCCGAGCGCATACTTCTAGGCCTGAGAGGCTGCATATTGTGGAACCTAAATTCCTGCAATCTGGACACCAGACCCACACTAACATCCCCAGCTGTCCTCTGCTTTTGATTCAATATCCGATCGTTTCTCTCCTTCCATTTCCCCCATAATGAGAATAAGAGTTCTCCCAACTGAGTTAATGATAGCTGTTGTACGCATTGAGCTAGCCAAGTAATAACATTATCAGCCATGTTACTGGGGTTATAACAAACCTGTCGAAGCAAAGCATTTTGGTGGAGCATGGCTTGAGTAAAGACACAGTCCCTACGCAAATGTAGGGTTGTTTCGTTTTGCATCTCGCATAACACACATCTATGGGAGTCCAACACCACCGTCTTCGAAGCCAAACTACCCAAAGAAGGAAGAATATCCAAACACACTCTCCAGATATGTATTTTAGCTTTGTTTGGGATAACCACTCTCCAAAGCTTCTTCCAAAAACCCGTCCCAATTGGGAGCTGTAATGGATTGTAGCTAGAAGAATGCACAAAAAAAGCTCGATAAGTAGTCTTGACAGAGAACTTACCATCCTTCGAGAGTTTCCAACATAAACGATCCCGCACATGCCGTCGACTCAACGGAATTGCAGCAACCACTTCTGCTTCCTCCTCTAAGAAAAGCTCATTTAACAAGGGAACATTCCACCGCCCAGCTTCAATCATGAGCTCACTCACTTTTCTCACTTCCCCTGCTGCACCCGAATTTGTAGGTCTCCCAAGAGGCAAAGCTACCACCCAATTATCTAAGAAGATGGCCAACTCCTTACCATTACCTACTTGCCAATAGCAACTGTCTTGCAGGAATTCTCTAGTAGAGAAAATGCTTCTCCATGAGTAACAAGGAGAGGCATGTGGCAAAGCTTCCCAAAAGAAGTGACTCGGGAAGTATCTCTCCTCATAAATATGTGCAATAAGAGATGAAGGATTCTGCAGAATTCTCCATGCATGTTTTGCAAGCATTGCCGAATTAAAGTTGGACAGACTACGGAAAACCAAACCACCCTCCTCTCTCGGATTACAGAGAGCATTCGAATTCTTCCAGTGGATTTTTCGTGTATCTAGAGTACTTCCCCACCAAAACCTCGCACACTGTTGTTCCAGATCGTCACAGAAACTCTTAGTGAGTTGGAAGACACTCATAGCATAAGTAGGTAGCGCCTGAGCCACCACCCTGATTAAAATATCCTTCCTAGCCCCACTCAACAATTTACCTTGCCAAGCAGTAAGTTTATTAGACAGCCTCTCCTTAATATACCGAAAAGTAGACGTTTTCTTCCTCCCTACGTAAGTGGGAAGGCCTAAGTATTTTTCATGAGAATCCACAACCTCCACCCCTAACATACAGGAAATAGCATTTTGTAGATCGACATGCACATTTTTGCTAAAAACCACCGAACTCTTGGCAAAATGAACTACCTGTCCAGACGCTTTCCCATAAATGTCCAACACCTCTTGAATGACATAACAAGATTCCACTGAAGCCTGGGCATAAAGCATACTATCGTCCGTAAACAATAAATGGTTCACCAAGGGAGCATTAGCACATACCCCGATACCTTGTAAGGAACCTGTGAACATTCTTTGATGGAGTAAGGCAGAAAAACCCTCAGCTCCAATAAGAAAGAGATAAGGTGACAGAGGGTCCCCTTATCTTAATCCTCTGCTAGGAATGACATATCCCCGTGGTCTCCCCCACACCAAAAAGGAGTATCTTACCGTATTCACACATTGCATCACCATCGATATCCAAACTCCTGGCAAAGCCAAAACGAATCATAACTTTCTCAAGGAAACTCCACTCCATTCTGTCATAAGCTTTGCTCAAATATAATTTCAAAGCTAAATAACCATCATTCCCATCTCGGTTATTGTGAACAAAATGGGCCATTTCATTGGCCACCGGGATATTGTCCGTAATTAATCTGCCCGGAACAAATGCACTCTGGAAAGGAGAAATCACTTCAGGTGAGATAACCTTCAGTCTGTTTGCAATAACCTTTGAGCAAATCTTGTAAATGACGTTACAAAGCGCTATTGGTCTCAAGTCTGCCATATTCTCAGGATTACTTAGTTTCGGAATAAGACAAACATGGGTGAATTTTATTTGCTTCAGCAACTGCCCCGTTTGTAGAAAGCTATGGACAGCAGAAAATATATCCTCTCCAATAAGCTCCCAGCAGTGCTGGAAAAACAGTGGAGGCATCCCATCCAGGCCTGGGGATTTGGTAGGATACATCTGAAAAAGAGCAAACTGCACTTCCTCAATGGTGTAGGGCGCACAAAGCTAAGCATTCATCGCCTCAGTAACACAAGGAGTAATAGCTGCCAGAGTCACATCCATTGCATCAACATCAACTTCAGAGGCTCGAAACATTTCACTAAAATAATCAGTAACTACTTTCTCAATACTCGCATCATCTTTATGCCAAATCCCATGCACGTCATACAGCCCTTGTAAGGTATTCTTTCGCTTCCTATTTTCTGTTTTTCGATGAAAGAAACCCGTATTCTGATCCCCTTCTTTCAACCATGTGACTTTAGTGCGTTGCTTCCAAAACAGCTCATCTTGGAAAAGTAAATTATGAAGTTTATCCATCAACTCCTTCTTTTCAGTTTGCACCCTCTCTGATGGGTACACACTCAATAACTCCTCCAATCCTAGAGCGAATGCCAATCATTTGTAATTGCTGGCCCCAGAACACCTCCTTCTGCCATTTATTCAACTGAATTCTAGTGTGCATAATCTTCTTGGTAACACAATACATGGGTGTACCTGACACATCCGTACCCCAAGCCTCCTTCACCACTCTATCACAATCCTCATGCTGCAGCCAAAACGCTTCAAATTTGAAGCGATGACACTTAGGCCTAGCTAGCAGAGGGACAGAACTCGCCCTTAACAAGAGAGGAACATGATCAGAATCCGAAGGCGCCAAATGAAAAACCCTAGCATGATGAAAGATGTCGATCCAAGAGGGAGTAAGCTATATCCAGGTGCAACAAAGTATCAGAAATCCACCAAGTAGCCATCGCCCCCTGAAAACCAACATCCAAAAGATCACAGTAACCTAGCGCCTCCCGATTATTCAAAATCTCATTGAAATCTCCAATTACCATCCATTGAAGGGAATCCAAATTAGCTAGGTCACGGAGAAGCTGCCAAGAACGATCCCGGTCACCAGTTCTTGCATGGCCATAAAATCCCGCCAGTCTCCAAGACGAGAGACCAGTGTCACCCACCACCACCGTGTCAATATGATGCGCTGAAGTGGTTCCTATATGAAGCTTCAAATCATCATTCCAAAAGAGCCCTAGGCCCCCAGCCTGTCCCGAACTCAACACCTCATTCGCATGTGCAAACCCTAAAGCCAGACTGAGCTTTTCAAAGTCTTCTAATCTGCTAATCTTTGTCTCACATAAAAAGACTAATTGTGGACGATTCTGAGAGCATAAATCCTTCAGTGCCTGAGTTCTAGCATCGTTGCAGATACCTCTGCAATTCCAGCTAAGAACTTCCAGATTCATAGATGTCAAAATTTGCTTCCTTTGCCAAGAAAGTAACCCTAGCTCGAGAGCGGCTAGGTCGATATATCTATATTCTATAATTTCATTTTGAAACATGTTTAGGGAGATAGTTAAGTATAAACGTAATAAATAATATCCTTCAAGTATGTTTTATGGTTTTATATTAGAAAGTATAAGCCATTTAATAACGTCTAGTCCCGTTATACCAATCAAGTTGAACTAAACTTGCGTATAATGACCAATTTTTTGCAAAACTATTTACTTATAAAATGCATTACCAATCCCTTCAAAAAAAAAAATGCATTGCCAATTTGCAATAATAGTCGCTAGATATGCAATACTAGTCCCGCTATATATAGTGTTCAATCATAACTACATGATAAATATTATAGCAAATGTAGCAAATCTCAGCCTATTTATTACCAATAGCAAGCACGTTTTTTTCTAATTCCCTTGCGGTACTGTAGCTGAACCCAAATTACCAAAATAATCTCTATAAACTTAATGTACTGGGCTTTAGTATCATTATGAGGGATTACATATTTAATATACTGAGCTCTAGTATCATTCTGACATACACAACTTGCAGTTCTTTCCAATTTCTAGAGGCAATTCTAAATGATTAACCGATTGAATTGTTTGTAAACACATAAAAGAGCCAAAATTGCGTGACCTTGCACCATTTTTTATTTATTTGAAACTTAGTAATAAAATCAATCCATTAACATTAAAGCCTGCATCTCTATCAATTTACTTTCATCAAAATCCTATCAACTCATAAACACAATTCCACATCTGCGAAAGATCAACTTTTTGCTATTAATCTCACTTAACAAAACAAAACGATTCACAATGATCAAATATAAATTCTAATCCTAATCCAATCCAACTTAATATGGTCTTTGCTTGCCTTCAATTATCACCCACTTTCGAATACCAATCTCGTCGAGGTGAAGAAATCTCTCCACCACGGTTCTTCTCATGTTCTTCAATCAGTACATCCTTACATCCTTTTTGTCTATTGTAGCAGCCTTCCTCTTTGCCATTTGCGATTAATCTGTGTATATAATAAATGCAAATATATGAGTATTAACTCTCAGTAGTTTACTGACCCTCAACAGTGTACTAACCCTCAATATGATTAAAAAACCACTGTAGCTTATAAGAATACAAAAGACCTAATCAAAAGATCCTCATAATTGTAGTAGATCAATGACCAAAATTTCAAGCAAAAAAAAAAAAAAAAGACTAACAATAGTAATAAGATCAAATATCCATAGAGCCTATAGGTAGACATAATTTCAATGACCCTTCCATAAAGTAAAGCTAACAAATCTGTCCAAAATTGCAAGCTCAACTGAACCGATAATAGATTTGAGTTGAATACCTCATGCAATCAAGCGATGCACTCATGAAGCTAAACCTATTGATCCTCATATATAAACATCAAATGAGGTTGCAATACACATAGGGTTACTGACCCTCAATACACATGGTTCTCTAACTTTAGTTATACCATTCACAATCTCAAACCTCTTAAATCAACCATCACATACAGAAAGACACATATGTCATCATTTAGAGATGTCACTCAAAGAATGATCTTGACATGTTAATAAAGAAATCATTATGGAACATAAACTCGATACAATTCGACACCATTATGTATCCAAACATTTTAAGACCTGTATAAGTAACACCATACTGACTTACAACAACATTCTCCAATAAAGCATGTCAATTATGAAGATCACAAAAAAATAGAATGAATCAGCCTCTCTATTCTACAAAGCTCCAGCAACATCATTATACCAATTCGAAACACTCAATTATGAAAACCAGAACCAATAGCTATTCTCCTAACACAAATTTGAGGACAACAAATATGGTGTTAGTGAAATCATGAAGCTAAGGCTCTTGACCCTCATAAACTAAAGCTCATACAATTTCTTTTGAACTATTCAGTCACAAAACTCACCATTTTCATCAAAACAAGCAAATCTCAGAAACTAAAGCTACTGACCCTCATAAACTAAAGTTAATGATCTTTAGAGGGTCCATATAATCATAGATTGCACATACTACAACATTTTAGTGCTATTAACTCTCGATAATCATATATTGCACATATTGCAAGCATTTTAATGGTACTGAGTCTCAATAAGCTTATACAATTCATCAATAGTCACATAACATCAAGTTTCCCTGCTTAGCAACTCATCTTAATTGATACTGAACTCGCTCTTGTGTGGATTTGCAGGCTGAGAGTGAGAACAAACCCTAACTTCGACGCGTTCCTTGCTTGTAGGTTTGGAGGCCAAGACCAAAAAATAGCTTCTCCGTCTAGCTTCACTGCCTACCATCTCGCTTCGCCACCTCGCTTCTCTGATCGCTTCACCATCTGGCTTCATTGCCTCGTTTCTCTGCCCAGCTTCACCGCTCGCTTCTCCAGTCACTTCTCCGCGTCGCTTCTCCGCCTATCTTCATGGCGACGCTTCTTCACCTTGCTTCTCTGATCACTTAGCCACGTCGCTTCTCCGCCTAGCTTCACGGCGACGCTTCTCCACCTTGCTTCTCCGATCTCTTCGCCGCCTTGCTTCTCCCCCTAACTTCACTGTGTCGCTTCTCCGCCTAGCTTCGTAGGAGCCCTAGATTTATCGATCTAGAGAGGATTTTGATTTTGGGACAGTTTTGATTTTGGGAGAAATGGCTAATACTGGTGTAATGTTTGGCCGCATGGGCTTTCAGAACAAGGAGCCTGCTCTTGATAAATATATGTGATTATTTGTAGTTAGTGGCAAAAATATCTTGATAATTTCAGCATCATAGACCTTCCAAAAATGCACAAGAAATCCACTCAAAGAAGGTTCTAACCCAAATTGTCATGTTTTGATTAGGATACATATCTGAAGATTCCTTCAATTGAATCTCCACCAAGACTTCGTAATTGGCCTTCAACTTCTTTGTGCCAAATATTCCTTCATAAGTGTAGATTATCATGGTAAAATTTCAGAGCTTAATTCACCATAGTTTAGCCAAAAATGCCGTTGGAATGCATACAGGTCCTGTTTTGCCGTTTTCATCTCTTAGTCAAAAAATTGGACCGATCTTTTGAAGACCTTCCACTCCGAACTAGCTCTTGCACTCTTCATAAGAAATAATCTTTAGGATGTCTAGAATGGATTTGGAAAGTTTTAACTCATTTGAAGTTCTTTGGTCAGGCTGCCGTCTCTCCTTTTTTGTCTAGCTCTCTTTCTCCTAGCCGGTAGGAAAATGTGTTAAGGTTGACTTTTTAGTGCATTTCTATCATTTCCTAGCATGATAAGGAAAATATAATAAATATATATAAATGAACAATTCTCAGGTTCACCCCTTGGGGTGAAGCAGCATATTCACCCTATCTTATGATTAACGCATAATAAAATGCATAATAACTTTTTAATTTTCTAATCCAACCATTCAAGTTGTATAATGTAATACAAAGATTAGTTCTGTAAAAAATTAATCAAATTGAAAACCTTTTAATTATTCATTTATATGAAATACATGGACGGTTCATCATAATAGCAGTAAGTGTAGTTAGAACCGTCCATTTATTTGATTCAATTAGATAATTAAACGATTTCTGATTCGATTGATTTTTTACAGAGATGATCTTTAAATGCTAATTTAAGATATAGACCGTTGGATTATAAATTTATTAAGTAAAAGTGAGTTAATCGATAACAGGGGTGAATATGTTTGTTCACCCAGGGGTGAACCTAAGAATTGTTCTATATAAATAAACACAAAGGTTAAGCAAAATTACAAGATTAGGGGAATAATGGAATTGGATTAGTCAACATTAAATTGGATTTTATAACAAGTAATTTCCATATTTTAGGACACAAATATGTATATGAATTATGATCCAATAGTATCCACACATCAAAAGAATTCTCAAATCGATAAGCAAATAGTCGGAATTAAAGTAGATTCATAAACAATAACCCAAAACCCAAAACCCAAATCATCTCTACAGCATTCCCAATGCCAAAACCGAAAGCCGATAAATAATCAAGAAATATAATTCCATCGAAAATCCCATTTTCGAAAATCTTTCATAAATTTCAAAATCGCCGGAAAAAAATGTAGTATATAAGTCTGGAAATCACCTCGGAAAATAATTGGTCGAATATCATTATAAACGATAAGTCCAAATCCGAGCATAGAAAACTCATGATTGAAATTCATGATGGAAAATCCAATCAATATTCCAATAAATATTCAAAACCAAATAATATCTAAAACTAACTAATATGCTCGACAAATAATATGATAGTTAAGTAAAGCATTAATTCGAGAAATAAATGCATGCATCATCATTTAAAATAAAAGCCCACTCACAGTATACAGCTAACGTGGCACCCAAACATATGGATCCTCGTCGAGCGATGGGTCGGTACCTCGTCCTCGAAAGCAAAGAGGGGATTGAAACCCTCGATCTTCAATCCTTCAATTCGTGCTTCACACTTCAAATTGGACCCAGAGACTTTGAGATATTGATGTATGATCCAAGAGCTCTAAGACCCACTGCGTTCTTCTTCTCCTTACTGCACCTTCCACGGTTCAAGCCAAGCTACCAAACCAACTAGAATTGAAGAGGATGATGAGAGCATTCCAACGGTACTTGTGGCATCAAAATCAGTTGCCAGACGGAGGGGATATCGCCGGAAGAAGATGATGAGGTTGGGAAGAGAGAGAGAGAAACTCTCGGGGGTAAGTTTCCGAAAATGGAATCTTACCACAGTAACTCCTCTTTTATAGAAAAATTATCATGAACAGTAATTTTAGTATTTTGACCATAACTTTCGCATACGAACTCCTATTTAAGAGTGTCATGTGTCCACGGACTCAACTTAATATCCTACATAACTTTTGTGAAGGAAATTTTCTCAAAAACTAACTCGAACGAAAAGTCAATTTTTTGGTCCACTAAAAGTATCGAAACAAAGTAAAAAGTGAAAGTAATTGTCGTTTACCGCCCAAATGACTAGTAAATTGGTAAATTGAGATACGGGACGCAACAAGATAATCGTTACAAAGAATAAATAAAGGATCATGTATTGCATCAAAATTGAGCTGAGATAATCAATTCAGAGCCCAACCATGTTGTCTTCTTTGCATACGATCTCTATTCGCATTCGCCTTCATCTCCATTGCAAGTACAAAACTTGTTGATCTTCCTCCCGAAGGAATAAAGTATCATGTTAGCAAATTTACTAGTCACTCCGGCAGCCGAACATACATTTGATGACCGGGCCAATTGGCTGATTATCAATACTCAGGTTTCCCAAATTTTTAACTCTTGTCCAATCTTTTAGTGACAAATTGTGTGGGTGAAAATTTTGAGTGTGATTTTAGAAACTTTATGAGGAGATATCTCGTCGAGTACTAAGCATTGTTACATTTCGATGATGATGCTCAACTTAAAGGTCCTAATGTACGATTTTTGGGAGGTGAAAGTAACCATTATTTCTTAAAACTGAATGGTATAAATCTGAATATGGCTCTTCTCCAAATTTTTTTCAAACTGTTTTTGACTTGTGGAGGAATGGTCATTGATTCGGGAGCTCTTTACAGTCACATTATTGAGGGGGCGTTCTTGATCTTGAGGCAAGCTGTGGTGGAGTACTTTCATAATAAGTATGGATGGGAACCACTGGAGATCGAAAAGTACGACTGGCATGGGTTTGAATGGTGTTACTAGATTAATATATACTGTACCATCCATGACGCTTCACTTTGAGGAAGCAGACCTTGAGTTGGAGAAAAGAACACTATTCCTGGACTTCGAACAGCACGATGAGCTTTGCATGGCAATTTCATCAATCAGTAGAGATGGTCCAAACATTTTGGGCGTGACTCAGTGTTAGGGGCCGCACTTGTAATGCCGCAAGTAACCTTGTCCAGGGTCATTAGTTAAGCTTTTGGTTGGTTACTTGTGTGCTTGGGGTATTTTGGTAATTTACAGTTTATGTAATTTATTTTATTTAGCATTTAGTCTCCTCAGCCAAGTGCATGTTTCCCCGTGCCTTGGCCATTTAAGCCCGTCATGCTCTTTACGTAGGGGTTTCTAGTCGGCATAGTTTGGACTACGAAACTAATATAGGTAAGCACATGTACTTTTGCCTCCCTTATCGTCTTACCATCAATAAAAAAAAAATTATTCAACCATCTGTGTCCCGTGAGATTGCTTTTTGATCTTTCCTTTCAATTATTCATTTGTTCATCGTGGTTGCCCAACATTTATATATTTTTGTTCTTGCTTGCCGCTAACATCATTTTAATATCACGTGGCTTTCATTGTTCCTTGCAAGGTACTCACTTGGCTGACTTGCTTACCAATAAGTGTCGTGCGGTCCTCTTTGCGCATCGCAAAGTTAGAGCCGTGACACTCTGCAAGCAAATCACAGGTTCTTATTCAATGCTGGTGCGTCAACATTGTCATTTGCTCCAGAGCAGTGTTAAAAAAAGAATCTCGTTTACTAGTACATATAGAATAAAAGGAGATTGCATGTGTCCAATTGAACTCTTGGAGATCAATTAATAATAATTCTTAGGGGAAATGATTATTTACCCAATTTCAGCTTAAAAATTACCCACTTGCTCCACCAACTGTTTTTTAACCTCATTTACCCAAAACACTCTAAGAGATTATTTCCCTAATACTCAATTAATTCTTTTTTTATTCTTTTTATTTATTTTTGGGACTTTTTTGCCCTCTCCTTCTTTCTCACTTAGAGAGAGAAGTTGTTGGATACCTTGCGGGACTCCGGTGACTAGTGGCCGGCCGCGGACTCCAGTGAAAGGAATCCGGCTACCTGTGACTGGAATCCGGCAATCGGTAACCGGAATCAGACGACTGGTGTCCGGAATCAGGCTATCGGTCCATAATAATACCCAGTAACCATATTATTGCCCCCCAAAAATCATATTATTGCCTCCAATAATCATATTATTGCCGTCCAGTGAATTGTATGAACTCCCAAAACCAAAATGAATACACTACAGGCACAATTGATCAATTTATAATCATATTATTGTCTCCCAATAATTATATTATTGTCTCCCAATAATCATATTATTGCCACCCAATAATCATATTATTGCCTCATAATAATCATATTATTGCCCCAATAATCATATTATTACCCTCCAATAATCATATTATTGCCCTCAAATGAACCAAAATGAATACATTACAGATACAAAAAAAAAAAAAAAACTCATTATACCAACAAAAAAAAAAAATCCTCTGGGCACCTAGGAATTGATCTGGGCACCCACCGGATTGTGAGGCAGATGCAGGAGTCGTCGGAGCTTGTTTTAGGGTGACGGCGACGTTGGAGCGGAGTCGATTCGGGCTGGGTTAGGAATCGGATCGGAGTTGGGGGTTGAGTTGTGGCTGTGGGCCTTGGATCGGTGGATCTGTGGTTTGGTTGTTGGTGACGCTGGAGGTGCATCGATCAAGTTGTTGGCCCGAAGCCGAAAGTGGGGTGTCGGATCAGCCATGGCAGTAAGAGAGAGAGAGAGAGTCTGGTTCGAGTGACGGCGGCGCTCGGGGGTTGAGTTTCTAATCCGGATGCAGTGCTCCAATCTTGGGGCTGGCTTGGGGGACCCATGACGGTTGAGATCGTCTCTGATGGCGGTGGAGACTTGATGGAGGTGGTGGCCCGAAGCCGGAGGTGGGGCGCCGGAGCAGCCATGGTACAGAGAGATAGAGATAGAGAGACCGAAGCCAGAGGTGGTGCGCGACACAAATAGAGAGAGAGAGAGAGAGAGAGAGAGAGAGAGAGGAGAGAGTTATTATAGGGGACAAAACTGTCATTAGAGGTTAGATTGGGTAAATGGGTTAAAAAACTCTTGCTGGAGTAAGTGGACAATTTTTAGTCTAAAATTGAGTAAGTGGTCACGGCCCCTAATTCTTAAGCAATATGTGTGTTAGTTCATTGCCATATTCTTAGTTTCTTACACATAACCTGTCATTTATACTTTAATTTTCTTTGAGACAACAGTATATCAAATATTGATCAAAGTGAAGTTAGAACTAAATGAGTTGCAGGCTTGCAGCTGACCTCATCTATCCTTTTGGTAGTTTCCTGAATACAATACTGATCAAATCGCTGAAGTCATATCATAAATTAAGAAAATGTTAGCCTACTCCCCCCAAAAACTTCAATTGAAATTAAACTGTATGTGTTGCAATAAATGATACTATCATTAAATTCTTAGTATAAGCTGCTAGTGATCGTTTATTGATTTATTTGTGAATGTTTCTTCAGGTACACCTAAAGACTTTCTTCCCATCTTAGTGTGACTTTTAGAAGAGTAACCAGAAAGGCCACTCATTTGACAAATACGATAGGCAATCACTTGACCAATGTTTAATATAGTGCTTACATGAGAAAATTAACATTTACTTTCAGGCCTAAAAGAATGAAGGCTACCTTGAGGTACAAATTTGTCTTACAAAAGATGAGTTTAGAAAACAGTAATACACATACTAAAAGAATATCTGTTTGGGAGCCAAAGAATTATATAAACACATTCGTTAAAGCTCTGATGAACTGATAGGTTGTTCATGCAGCTTTAACCAACTGATCTTCTAAATATTCAAGTAGCCTCTGTGTTCTCTGCCTTGCACCAATCAGCCCAACCTGACAAAAGAACATGGACAATATATAATACAGTTAGATTGTTAAGTATTTCCCTGGGGAACCACATGAACCACCATGCTTGTGACAATATTGGAGATGATCCATACAATATAATGAAATTGACAGAATATGCCGTGTTTGCGTTCGGATTTTTGCGTCATAGTGCCGTATTTTGCTGTGCCGTATTGGCAAAGCTGAAACAATAAAATGACATGATTAACCACATGATCAAAAAGCATGACCAGGAAACACGAATTGCCAGCCATAGACCTAACTATCACCAAATTGCCTCAAAAAGATTGATTGGTGAACCACAAACCACCTTGGACGTGTTATTACTGTTAGTCTCCAACTTGATTTACTCAAATAATGCATAATACACACACGTAAGTACAGCAGAAAAATTTCTACTAATAACTATTTATATGATAGAAATAATTGAAAGGAAATGATATTTACCGCGGAACTTGGCTTCGACACTCTCCCCATGATCCCATCATCAATTCGCCCCATAAAATGCTTTGACCTCCTGAAATAGTAATATGTGTCTTGAAAAGCTTCAGAAAAGTAGCTTAAAAACTGGAATTAAATGTCAAAACTAGTTTTCCCCTTCTAAGGTTTAAAATAGGAAAGGATAGAAATGAGAATTCATGCCTTTAAATATACCCTGACGTAGTGACATTACAGGGCATCCACTATATGCCTCCTCATTCTTCATGGTAAGCATCCCAAGCATTTCACAAATATGCAGCGGCAGATCAATCTTACACCGGCCTTCTGGACTTGTTTCGTTGAGCTTGCTTGCAGGCTTATCTCAAACAAGATAATATCAACAACAGCAACAAGGCACCAAGTATAACGCAAATGTTGAAGGTGGAACAAAGAATTGTCAGAACAATTGAAGATACAATGTCAAATTAGAGCATGCAGTATATTCAAGTTCTGATATATATATATATATATATATATATATATATATTGATTGTATTGGCAATATAACTAGGCAAACCAGAAAGAGTGAGTTGATTGTATTGACATTGTAACAAGATGCTTGGCAAATGAACACATACCGTGCCAACAGTCGGCATCTTTTTCTTTTTCTCCATCATCATTATCATCTGCCTCCTCTGCTATTTGTACTCTTTCTGGTTTTGGATTACTGAGTTGGACACCTTCAGAAGAAATCTTCAACTCAATCTCGCAGCGACTGACATCATTTTAACAGTCTTGATCAGCTTGGCTTGAAAATGTGTTCTTAAAAAAATAGAGATAGCCCACAATCCCTATAAATTATATTTTGGATACTCAAAAGAAAAGATGCTCTAAATAAGAAGATTTAAGTACTGTTAAAAGTCCTAAACCAATGAAGACCTTACTGCAATATATTTATTTTCATCAACTCTCTTGTCATATGACCTGAACTATCTCCACGAATAGGTCCAGATTTTGTGCTTGTAAATTTGATACACTTGAAATATCAAAGGAAAATAACCATTCACAAACAAGGCATGGGCTTCTACCTTGTCATGGGCACATGGGAATGCCAAACAAATTACATACACTAACCAACTTACTTAAGTGTAAGAGTTCTTATTTCAAGGCTATTAAGAGAAAAAATAGCACAACATTTTTTTTATCTGTGAGAAAGTTTATGGCTTAAGTTATATAGAGATATAAATTTAACAGAAATACCAGAAAGGAGAAGGGAAGAGTTTAACAGCCCAGTTTATGCCACTCAATTTAAAAGGATGCAGATATATAGGATGAAAGAGTGTTACCAATTGACAAGCATAAGATGTGAATATAATGCCCTCTCGAAGTGAGGTAGTTTATTGTTGGAGTGAAGAACCTGTGTAAATATAAAGAATTTTAACATGATATAAAAGAATCCTACGGATCAAAATACCAATTCTGCCACCAAGAACAGATTTTCTCTCTTAAAACATAAAAGCTAAACAATTGTACTGGAGAAAAAGGGTTTCTAGGAATCAAATTAGACCTTCTTTTCCATTCAAGTGACCTAGAGGTGTTAATTACAAGGACAACAATCAAGTTCGGCAATATATGCAGACATCAACATCGAAGGGAATAAGAGGCAATATGAAGTTTATATGATGAAGAGAAATTCTCCTTCATACCATCCCAACATTCAATAGCCCCAACATAAATTAGACTAGAAAGAAACTCAGCTGAAATCAGCTACAACTAAAGCCAATTGGAGTAAAAATCATGATAGAGCAATTTGTAAAGCTATGCTTACATGGACTCATCATCTGGGTGGGAAACAACCAGCAACAAATTTCTCTTCTTGGCACTGCCACCTGATATCATAAACACATTATACTAAACCAATAGTCAAAAAGCACCCTGTAAAATACAAAGCTCGTGCAGACCACCCACCATTATTAGAATCATGCACGAAAGCACCCTTGGAAGGTGAGTATGCACCATGGAGAATTTTGAACAGAAAAGCTATCCAAATTACAATCATAGAAGAGATAATTAATAACCACGCCATCTCAAATGCACCTGCCAACAGTAAAGAACATAACTTTTTTCAGCAATACCCAATTCATAAAATGAAACAACTAATATTGATTATCCTGCAGTAAACTGAAACACCTATAAGGCTATTATGCTGAAGGCTGTGTCTTCAATATCAGAAATCATCAATGGCAGTGCGGATTTGATAGCAAGTTACAAACTACAGAGTCTATGATGGGTTTAAGGAACCTCATAAATCAATAAGAACACCGAATTATGGATCATTATTGTACATAAAATGAAGCCCAAATGCAATGGAAAAAGATTGATAAGATAAAAAAAAAGAGAAAGATATTACCAGTCAGGGGAACACAGGGGAGTCAATTGGAGGCTAAAACAGAGTCTAAAATGCAAGATGATTCTAAACAGCTCTAAAACCCAAGATCCTAAAATTGAATACATTACTGTAATGCTCACAAATGCCTACCCTACCAAATTCCCAAGGCAGTTTCAATAGCAATTGGTGAAGTCCTGTACTAAGAAAGTGTACTAAACCCCTATTAAACCCTTGCCCCTCTTCTTTGGTACACAAATACATTCATTTGCTTTGTAAGATGAGAAAATGAATAGCCATTAGCAACTGGAACCTGGAGGATTGAAGCCAAAAAAATATAGATAAGGTATAGATTGAAGGGAAATTGTTTACTGAAATGGTCTTATGCCTTTGCAACTTTTGACAACCAATGAGCTTAAATATGTAATTAAAAATTCATACACAACGCAAACCAATCCAGAAACTCATAAAGGTAGGTTGATACAGAGATCATTTTATTAAGAGGCTAATCTCATCAAACTGGGAATCAAATCTCTCTCACTCTCAGGTTTCAATGCAAAGAAGAAGAAGAAGAAGAAGAAGAAGATGGCAATAAGAGATGAGACCATTATGCTAGCGATATTGGTTTTCAGCTTGACATGCATAAACTCAGTCAAAGTTGCAGCACAGACCCTAGACCAGCTTTTGCAAAAGAGCTTCATTGACACCCACATGGAAACAGATGGATCAAATGGCACAAACAAATCAAACAAAACACCATGTTCGTACGGACAGTACTTCATTTCATAACATATAAGCAAATTGAGAGTGTAATACCTTCAATGGAATCCCTAGCCTGGGGATCTTGAAACTCCTTCATCCGTCTGTAAATCAAAATCCAATAAATTGGTTTTTCAATATTTATCAGAAAACATATAACATGTCGAGATGAGAAAATAGATTTGTTTTCATTTATATGCAATGACCCAACTCAGTATGAATATGTGTGCCACCAACACGAGTTAGTAGCTTGACGTCAATATTTCCAGGCAACCCATCAATCTATGCTCACAATTTTTCAAGAATTAAAAATCAAGTGAAATAGTTAACCCATCGAGATTAAAGCACAGAAGCAGCAGCAACACACAATACAGCAAAAAAATGTGCAACTCCTGTGATTCGTCAAAATCCAGATGAACAAATGAAACTAAGGCTTGTAATTTATGGGAAACAAATGGAATTGAATTACCAACCTTATCAATGAGGGAAGAATTTCAAGCTCCTCGTTTGTTCTACTCGCCGGAGTTGCGATTTTAAGAGTCGAAATTTTGTGTGGGTTTCGGTTTTTATTCTTGTCTATCTTCAATGTCTTGGCGACTAGGCAAACCAGGCAAAGCAGAAAGAGTGAGTTGATTGTATTGACACATATATATACTGTAATAACATGTTTGGCAAATGAACACATACCTCGTGCCAACATCCTCATCTTTTTCTTTTTCTTTTTCTCCGTCACCATTATCATCTACCTCCTCCGCTATTTCTACTCTTTCTGGTTTTGGACTACCGAGCAGGACCCCTTCAGAAGAAATCTTCAACTCAATCCCGCAGTCACTGACATCTAACTCTGTTGAGGATGGGAGTCTGACAATGCAATTTCCCGAGCAAAAGCCTTGCAGAATCGGTAGATCCAAAAGTGTCAAATGTTGCAACCGGGTGAAAGCAATCTCACAAGTTGCTCCTGTATCATGATCATCTTCGTTGCTTGCCCCTATAATTGCTCTCAGGCTTCCACAAAACCTCAGATCCAGTGTTGTCAGTTGCATTAAGCTCTTAGCTACGGAATAACTTGTCAAGTATTCCAATCCTTCACAACACCCTATCCTCAGAGTTGTTAGATTGCGGAAGGATATTGCGGATGACTCTGCACTCTTTAACATGTTACACCAAGACACGTCAAGAGTGACCAAGTTTGGGAAAAGTGGGCCCGCTGTTTGAGAGTTCCCATTCCCTAATTGCAAGAGCTTGGCCATTTCATGGACCCTCAAAGTTTTTACTGCATGTATCTCCTCACCGCCATTAATTTCTTCATTCACAAATATTTCCGTGGAAACATCATCGCGCCACACTCGTATCTCCTCAAGATTCGGTAATTTCTCAAGGAAATGTATTGCGGCTTGCTTGGAGAACCGTGCCCAGTTGCGAAACCAAACAGTTTTTAATTTGGGAAAGAACTGTGCTGCTGGGGATGATGATGGACCGTACCAAATCTCACCCGCAACTTCCAGCCATAAGCGTTCCAAATTGGGGAATGAATCCTGAAATATATGAAGGCATGCGTGTATGGATGTTAAATATACAGAGCATACATACATTGTGAATTTCGGATTATTGGGATTTGTTTTTTGACGACCTCAGACATACTCTCTAATTAACATAGATTGGATTTTCATCAATTTTGGATCCTTGTAGATGTTATAAAAAGCAGCGAAATGTAAAAGTCAAACATTAATTGCAAGATTGCCACGTCTCTCTCTCTCTCTCTCTCTCGGTGAACGTACTTCTTTGGTTGACATTTACTGCTATTAATTTCATTTTAGATTGTTTCTATTGAAACCTCCAAATCTGCTCACTTGACCTCATTCATAATCGAATTATTAAATTACATATATAACTTACTATAAAATGACTATTAAGGACAATAATTATATCAAAAAAATATTATTTTTATTTCTCTAGACTTTCCAATTCAATAATAATCAGATTGCATACTTTATTATTTTCCTTATCTATTTTCATTTTCGAATTTCACTACATACTCATTAAAGCATTCATATATATTTAATAAGAACTAAAATTATGATTAAGATCATGTGACATAAAAATATATGATATACATGTTGAACACATATTGTGAGGGAGAGCAAAATAAATCATATTATAAACTAAATGTAAGTCTATCTATTATATTTGTTATAAATAAAAAATAAAAAAAAAGAGCTAGCATTTATAGAAAAACTAAGTAAAAAATTAAATAATTAATCATAAGGTGCATAAAATAGAGA
>BDJD01001027.1:0-44022 GCA_002564525.1 Rosa multiflora | reverse complement strand
TCAGATACCCCCGACCGACTATCTCCCTGGTGAGAAGATCCTGAAAAATCACATACATTGGATAAAAGGTTACAGAGCATTGAGACTCGGTGTTCAACTGTGGGACAGATATCAAGTGATGTGATAAATCAGGCACATATAACACATTATGAATTTCTAAAGTGGGAGTAATACGCATGGACCCTGACCCTAACACAGGAAAAGCCTCACCATTGGCATTGGTTACATAGGACACTGGTGGGGAAGACAATTTAGTAAAGTATGATTTGTCATATGTCATATGATCGGAGGCACCAGAATCAATAATCCATGTATCAGAACCGACAAAGTTAGAAACCTTTAAAGCCATACCAATTTTACCTCGACCAGCTATAGAGGCTGTAGGAGTAGCGCCACCTGCTGTATGATGATCTTGGCCAGCTACGCCATAGAAATCTGGTTCTTGGACTATGTGAACAGCAGCTGCTTTCGCCTTAGGACGATAACCTTGCTTTTTAGGTTTCAGGTGGGGGTTCAACTTCCAACAAGTCTCCCGAACATGCCCAAGGTCGTTGCAATAAGAACATTGAGGACGAGCGCGATTGGTGAAGCCTTGTGGGAAACTTTGCTGATGAAGAGGGGCTGAATTCTGCTGCTGAAGGAAAGGTGCCGGTGACTTGGCCTGAATGGCTAGGCTAGATACTTCAACCTGTGCATGTTTGACACTTTCCTGCTGAGACTCATCCTTGCGGATGTATGTAAAAACTGTGGTCAAACTAGGAGGGTCTGGCATTCTGAGCAATTCTCCTTTGGCACTACTATGCTTCTCATCAAGTCCTCTCAAGAACACATGAACCCGTTCTAGCTCCTTCTCTTTCTGGTACCACACAAGATCTTCCTGATTCTTGATCTTGCAAGGACGCTTCTGATCAATTTCAGCCCATACATTCTTCAGCTTAGTGAAATACACAGCTACTGGTTGCCCATTCTGTTGCATATTAGCAGCTTTGCACATCAATTCATGAACCTGTATAAAAT
The DNA here is from genome assembly GCA_002564525.1 of Rosa multiflora. Taxonomy (NCBI): domain Eukaryota; kingdom Viridiplantae; phylum Streptophyta; class Magnoliopsida; order Rosales; family Rosaceae; genus Rosa; species Rosa multiflora. Next base: position 43,005 of record BDJD01001027.1, on the reverse strand, counting down.
CAGACTCATTTGTATAGAGATCTCCCAACGTCTTCCATATCGCCGCAGCAGTTTCACACTCCTCTACCATTTGTAGCACCTCATCAGTCATGGCTCGAAATAGAATTGACATGACAAACCCATCATCATTTTCCCACTTAGCATAGGCCTCCACATTATCTTCACTAGGAGCCTTGATTGTTCCAGTCACATGCCCCATTTTGTGTATCCCACGGAGATAAACAGACATAATCTTCTTCCATGTTCGGAAATTAGCACCAGTGAGTTTGGTACCCCCAAAAGAACCACCTTCTGAGCTCTTGACAGAGACTTCAACCTTCTGGACCTCATTGGTCTTAGAACTCTGACCTTCACTGTCATCACCACCCATTGCAATAATACACTAGAAAAATACACAAATCCCAAAGTGCGCAGCGGAAATAATAACAGATGTCTCCAAACAAATAGTAACCTTTTTTTTTTTTAACCTGTTTGACTAAGCTGAATGGGTTGACCGAGTTGAGGCGGGTTGATTCACTGAGTTGAGGCGGGTTGACTCACCGAGTTGACCGAGTTGAGATCGATCTGGAATCAGACGGAGGATGACGATTTGACCGGAGATGGAGCTGACTGGAGGATGACTTGACTGGAATCGATCTGGACTTGGGTGGAATCGATCTGGAATCACCGAGTTGGGTGGAATCGATCTGGAATCAATCTCCAAACATACCAGACTTGGGTGGAATCGATTTGGAATCACCGAGTTGACCGGAGATGGAAGCAATCAGACCGGAGGAGTATAGGCCGATCTGTGAACTGGTCAAGTGACAGCGGTCTTGGAGACGAGCAACAGCGGCCTTGAACACAACGATGAAGCCGGTTGAAGATGAGAGACGGCGGTCCTGGACCAAGGACGAAGCCGATTGAAGATGAAGACCGACGTCTACTATAACCAATAGTAGGGAACGACGTCATTTAACCCAAATAACTGGGTTTTAAGCAAACTGTCTTCCTCCTCGGATTGAGAGAAGAATAAAAAGAAAAGAAAGAGACAAAGTCCTTTTTGGATCTTTGCTCTGATACCAAGTCAAATAAGACAAGTTATGGAGAATAAGTTTTCTGATATTTCTTACACCCATTCTGTGGTGTATATATATAAGTTACAATCGTACTACAACTCGTACTACAGAACATATACAAGGTAAGTAGTTACAACAATATATTCTCTTGTTGTATATTCCTAATAGGGAATGATGACTCACACTAACATTAATTAACTTGATTACAGATTGAATGTGTTTGATAATTTGTATTATTGGTTATGAATATTTCCAAAAACTAAAATTTCTTTAGTCTTCAGTCTTGCATCGGTATTGTTGGTCTAATATTGATTATGAGACCCACAAACAGAGTACAGTGATACTATGATGATTTAACTTAGATATGTTTGCCACGGAAAGTGTAAATGTATTGGCAGTGATGTTAAGTTGGGGATGTAAACCTGATTTGGGTTTGTAAATTACTGAATAAATGAGAATCTATTCAAGACCTTGAATCAAAGGTCTTGGTAGTACTGTGATATAAAATAACCTCTCACATACAAGGTTTATAACACACTCACCCTTTCAATATTCGTAAATTTGATCCAAAAAGTAACATATATGGAACATTTATTGTTTGTTTTTTGTAGGCATTATGAATGAATCATTTGAGCCTAGTTCTTCAAGTATACTTCTTTTTCTTGGAGTTTTGTTAGAAAAGACTAAAAAGGAGAAGGCAAGGAAGACTGCAACTTGAAATTCAATTCTCGAGAAACACCATAGCAGGGTTCCTGAAGTTGTGTTTTGTATTTATGAGTTGCACCAAGTTAGTTCCTGCTATGTTATTTGTTTTATTCCTTTCCTGTTTCATTTATTAACGAGGCAAATATGCTAAATTGGGAGACGGTTATGTCTTTGTTCATGGTCTACATTTGTTCTTCTTTTGGAGCTGAGTTACAAGAGGGTCATGCTACTCATTGATCCCTAGTGAATTACATATATCCATTGTGAGTATAAAAAATAGTGATACTTTAATCAGCAAGGTTCCAAAGAGGACGTCCTTGATATAGTTAAGTTGCGGATGGGTCCTTCTCAGCCGTCCATTGCTTTAAATGAAAAGCAACGGCTCAGATCGAATTCTTCATTTGCATGCGGGTCCCACCCACATCTTCTCTGTCTCCCGCACAGTCCAATTAGTCAACACTCGAGTGATTCTTGCGTGGGGCAGCCGCACCGCCACGTGGTGCGGCAGACCAATCATTCCCCTAGCAGGGGGTATTTTGGGTATTTCACATTTAAAAACTAGGGACAATTTTCGAACAAAGACAAAAATTTCTGAGAATTGATTGGGCAGCCGCACCGTACACGTGGTGCGGCTACTCGCACCTAAGAATTGGCCGTCAACACTCTCCTCATCTGTCTCTAAATCTATTCTATTTCTAAAGATTGAAACTTGCTCCGCTCTAACTTCACATTCTCTCCTCCCCTCCACCACTCTCACAATCCCATCCCCTTCGACTCTCATCCTCTCTAATCATCATCGTTGCCAGCAAAAACATCATGCCCAACAAAATCATCTGAGTGAACTCAGTAAAGGTGTAGGTCTAACTTGGTTTCTTTCGGGAAGTGAAAATTGGTCACTGGGTGAATTCGTTTCTGGTTCTGATGGAGATAGGAAGGTTGAGAATGAGATTGGGTCGCTGAAATCATCATTTTGTTTGAAGATTTTTTGATGAGGTTTGCATCGCAAGATGGGAGAAGAAGGATTGGAGGAAGAATAGGAGTTTTTTTTTTCCTGGTGGTATGTGTCATTGGTGGGGATCTGGATCTATAAAATCTTAGAGTTCATGGTCTATGAACAATTTGAATATAGGCTATGATTCAAATTGAAGAGTCTGAAAGTAACTAACAATTCGATTTCATCATTTTGGAGGCGCGAATGCTGACATGGGAGAATTGGAGACACATTGGTTGGTTTAAGGTTGCTCTAGAAGATGGAGTTGAATTTACAGAAGCCGCTTTTGGAATCTACGGTGGTCGGAGTCGAAATTTCAATTGATCAGGAGTTGCCAAAAATCATTGATTCAAATGCTCCAATCAAACGTCAGCGATTCTCGAAACGTTTCTCAACTTGGAATTCTGGATATCAAAGGGGAATAGGCGGATAGCTTCATCCGCATGGTGCCCGGTTAGCTTCCAGTCTTTTTTCGAAGGCGGTGCGACGAAAAGACCAGACCCATCTTCTTTTTTCTTTTGTTCGATCTGAGTTGGTAGTTGAAGCTTGACTTGGAAGAATTTTTCTTCTTTTTTCTTTTGTTCGATCTGGGTTGGTAGTTTGGTACTGATCTCTAGACTTCTCTCCTAATTTCTGTCTTTTAGATATAGGTCCTCCCCTTTTGAGTTCTAATATTCTCTCTCAAAATTAAGGTGTTTCTGGCATCAGTTCCTGGGCTCAACTCTTAACTCTATTAATTGGAAATTCATGTTTGAATTTACAGAACAGTCTGGGTTTGCTTGATTGTGATTCAATTTAAAAGAAAAAAGAACTCTTGATGAAAGCTTATAGAAGATGAGAGGGACGTCGAAGGGAATGGGATTGCGAGAATGGTGAAAGGGAGAGGCGAATGTGAAGTTGGAGCAGAGCTTGAGGCGGAGCGATCGTCGGCGGGTTCTTTGGGGTGGTGATATATATGAAAATTGAGGTCTTGCCTATTTCAAGATTTCCACTTTCTAGTCAATCTGTTTATGCATTTGGAGATTGGAGAGATGGAGGAGGATCAGGATCACGAGCAAGTTTCAATCTTTAGAAATAGAATAGAGTTAGAGACAGATGAGGAGAGTGTTGACTAATTGGACTGTGCGGGAGACAAAGAAGATGTGGGTGGGACCGCATGCAAATGAAGAATTCGATCTGAGCCGTTGCTTTTCACTTAAAGCAATGGACGGCTGAGAAGGACCCATCCGCAACTTAACTATATCAATGACGTCCTCTTTGGAACCTTGCTGATACTTTAATAGCCAAAAGCTTGATTACTAGGTTCTTGCTTTGGGGATATAGTTTTTTTTTCTTTGTGGATTGTATAATACAATTGATCACTTGTTCTTTTACTTACATCATTTCATTTGTCTTTTTAACTGAACAGCAAGAGCATGCTTGACAGATGATAAGAGTTTCTACATATAGGTAACCTACCAAGAGATTGAGTACCTTTTGCATCAAATTGAGGTAAGACAGCAATGCCAAACATTTTTGCAACTTATCTGCCGATTCAATGTTATATAACTTTATGCTAGTTTTCTATTTGGTACATACTTGGCTTTGTTATCTCAAATAATAGATTATGCTTTGGTAGTACCAGTGTTATCTATTCTTCATCAAAAGACACAGTTTAATCTTATAACTACATTATTATTTGATGACAAATAACTTGGTATTGTTGTCAGTTTAATTTTGGGAATCCAGTTTAACTAGGGATATTTATCATGGGAATCTGATGTAACATTGGGCTTGCATATCATTTTTTTTTTTTTTTGTATTTTTTAAATTCTATTTTCTAGATTCTGATTGAGAATTTACTGTATGTGTGTGCCTCTATGCGTAAATCAGATGGAGAACACTGCAGAACACGTATTGGAGATAATGCATCTTTGGACAAAGGAATGTCTTAGGCGTATCCGACACTAGTGGGCAAGTAAGACATGTCATTTTCCTTTTTAGTTAAGTGAACAAGATTAACTTTTGTATGCTTATCATTTATCTGGTTTATCCAATTGGCTTTTATGCGACCCCTTTATACAACCAATTCTGGTTTACCATAATGCTTTTTATATGAGCATTAAGATATCAGTTGACTATGTACTTGTTAAAATAAGAACTAACTACATGATCTTATTTGCTATTTGTCTATATCAAAGAAGGGTTGCAGCCGTGGGAGGAAGTCTTGATGTTTAAATCTTGATGAGTGTATGTGATTTTAGTGTATTATTGAATGATATATTTTAGAATACAGTATAAAGTATGGTCAAGAATGTAGAGGTGCCATCAGTTGGCACCTTATTTCTTTTAATCCAACCTCATGAATTTGTCACTGATCCCAGTAATGTTCCAAAGACACCAATATATTAGATTGTGGTTGTGGCATTGATTTGGATGCAAGTTAGTCTTGGTTAAAGTTATTCCACTATTACTTTATTCCAAGGCACCTATAATAGAGGAGACTGCATCCTAATTAGTGGCTGCATAATGTCTAATGTCTTTGGCAACCACTATCAGTGTGTGTTGGGAAACCTTCTAGTATTGACATAGTTGAGACAATAAGAGGATGTTATCATTTGATATTTAACCTTGGAAAATCATTTCACATATAGTTCTAATGATTTTTAAAGGATGCAGTTGAAAAGCTCAACATGTTAACAAAGAATTTGATCAGCATTTAAACTAAAAGTTTAGAACATAAATTCACAAAGAAAATTTTCAAGGAGAAATTTCATATGAAAATTGTGTACCTTGTCAATTAGAAAGAGAGATTGTCCCGGAAAAATTGGAAGTTCTGCAGCAAATATCTTCATTACTTTACCACAGCGATAAATGGACAGTTTTTGGAGCAACGGCCACTTGGAAGCATGAATCCCGGGATAGAACCTACTCAGTTTGGGCAGATCAGAAAATTCCACATGTGTTACTTTTGGGAACACGAAATGTGGAGGCCCTGTTTCTAGTCCTTGTTCACCGCCAATAATTTCCTCCGCTTCGAATACCACTTCTAGTGAGTCGCAATTGGATATGTATAAGGTTTCTAGAGCATTCAGTCTCCCCATCATTCTAGGCACAAACACATTCGTTACACTGTTGCAGTGGGAAACATTAACTTCTTTGAGTCTTGAAAAAGAGTCTTGATCCACAAGTTGGTTGTTCCATAGTGTCTGCAACTTCCCTAGCTCATTGATTTTCAATCTCTCCAAGCTCGGAAATTTTACCTATAACATATATTCATGTTATAAATTTCTTACAAATTTATCTCAAGTGGACATATTTAGCAGAAGTCATAGCACGATGGAGAAACAGTGATTTAAATTACCTGTGCGTCAAAAAGACAGGATTGTGCAGCAGTCCTACTCTCGACATCAAGTTTTTTACTGCTTGTAGGATCAAAGATGGATGCCCCTGACTCTGTATCAAATTTCTTCACGGGGGGGAATTCAATACAACTTTCAATAAAGAATCTAGCAAGGTTTGGGAGTTGGTCCAGTGTTAGACTTTCCAACTTACGAAATATGATACAAATATTTTTTCCATTGGGTTGATCTCTTGTTGATACTATCGCTTCCATTATTGCACATGAGGATACTTCGAGATGCTTGAGCTCCACCAGACTATTAGCCATAGAAATTGAGAACAAGAATCTTAGATGATGGCAGCTGGATACGCTCAAAGTTGTTAAGTAGGGGAACACAACCTGCATGTAGTACACAATTCATATACACTGTTGCATGCCTATATGTATATTCCAAATATATATAGGGTTATGACTTCATGTAGTTCTGGTAGTGCATGATCTAAAATGACACAAATCACGCACCTTATAATCATCTGTAGATGACCAGAGAAAGAGAAAAATTAAATCATACTTTTCAAGCTCAACTAAATATGAACCCCAAAATGACACTATTCCCTAAAAAATAAAATAAAAAATACACAAGTAAGGTATCAATGTCATTACAAACCTTGTTTAACTCTAAAAACTGAAACATATTACCATATCTTGCGATATTTAACATGTGGCTAATTTCCACCTACGAAATTATTTTCATTAAAAGAAATTATATTTATGGTGACGGGCACCAATTCAATTTGCTGTATTTTTTTTTTTTTTTAGTAGAAACGACAGTAATCCAATTCTCTAATGGATGGGCTACCAAGAAATGTTATCAACAATTGGTATGCTAGAATACCTATATATATTTCTAAAAAACTTCAGTTTCTTCTCAAAAACAAAAGATACCCTATGCATTAGTCAACCAAAGAGATAATCTAATCATTGAATAGTAGATCAAAATAAAGCCAAAGAAATTTACCTTCTTATTAATGATATAGGTGAAATCAACATTGTTTTGGAGATGGAGGTGTATCAGTTGTTGAAAATCCTCAACATGTAATTGATGGGCAATACTTTTAACACTTTCTGTTCCATCCAAAGACAAATCTTCAGATCTCTTCAACAATGTTTTGATACCATGGTCCAATTCATCGTTGGGAGCGAGCTTTAGCTTTAGCGTGTTGAGGGCCGTTTCAGCCATAGTTTTCTCCCAACTACATATGCCCTTCCAAACATCGCCAATATATATTTGGTATCTTAACAACTTACTGGAGAACAAGTTTGATGGAAGAATATTTGCATCTTCAATATATATCTCCAAGGCAGTTAGTTGAGACAAGTCTTTCAGCTCTAAAAGACTAGCATTACTTCCTCCCTTTTCAGCCTCCCATTTGAGAAAGACGTTTCTCAATGTCAAGTCTTCTAGTCTTTCCAACCTTGAAATAACATTAGGCGAAATCACTTCAAGTTTGGCACAATCACTCAAATCCAACCATCTCAGTTGAATCAATTGTCCTATTTCTTCAGGTAGCTTTTTAATGTTGGACCGCGCAAAGCTAAGAATCTGTAAGTTGCTTAGATGTCCAACATGAGCTACATCTTCCAACCTGCAGTCTTCTAAACACAACGTCTGAACATTCTTCAACAACTGAAGAGATGAAGGTAGGGACACCATATTCACTTCAGTTAAACCCAAAACTTTCAGTTTCTCCATTTCATTAAAAAAGTTGGAAGGAATTTCCACCGATGCAACACCTTTATTGTACAAATAAAACATTTCTAGTTTCTGACATTCCCCAGATACTTGAGAAAGCATGGGAATATTGTTGGATTTTAAAGACATCTTACAACACCTTTTAAAGAAATCCTTATCAGGCCATTCTTTCAATTCACCACCATATCCAACCGATAAGACGTGGTGTTTTCTGGATGCAATCCACGCAGCAACCTCGCATACGAGATCATGCATTCTAACATGCATATTGATATCACTGTCCAGCAACAAGCAAGAATCTTTAAGCTTTTCAACCAGTGGATCCAATGCATCTCGTGCTTCTTCTATTGTATTGACATTTTTTATCAAACCCAACCCAAAACCATATTTCAACAAGTCTGCCAAATAAATATGGTTCTTAACTACAATAATCCCACAAAGCAAGAACAACGGTTTAAGCTCTTTATCTTCCAATTGATCATAACTCCACTCCAGAGCCAAGTATGCTTTTTCCGTAAATTCTTTGTTGTCAAAGCCTCCAAGGCGTCTCAAGGTGTCTTTCCATGCACGAATATTGTTTCTGTCTTTTACAGCTCTTGCAACCGTAACAATCAAGACCGGCAAACCTCCACATTTTTTAGCTACTTCAATTGCTACGTTTCGTATGCGGCCATCTTTGACAACATCACCAGCCATCTTCTCAAATAAACTCCATGCTTCCTCTTCATTTAAAACATCAAGTGAAATATCTGTTTGTTTACGCATATCGAAGGACAGTTCCTTTCGACTTCTACATGTCAGCACTACTTTACAAGTAACCAGGCGGGGAACTCCGACAGCCACTAGATCAATTTTTTCCCAAACATCGTCTAAAACTACAAGAGTCCTCTTCTGTTTTATCCTGTCACCTAGAAGGGGCGCTCTTTGAGCTAGAGTATGATTTTCGTCAATGTTCATACCCAACTTCATGGCAATTTCTTTTTGGATTTTTTCAAGGTCTGGGTTCTCTTTCACATCTCTCACCATCACCAAATCATCAAATAAGTTAACATCCTTAGCTTGCCTAAGAACTTCTTCAACGAGTGTGGTCTTCCCTACTCCACCGATTCCACACACCAGAATCATTTCTGTATTAGGATTTCTCAGTTCATCCATGACTCTCATCATAATTGAATTCCTTGAATCAAATGTACTGTAATGCCCGGTAGATAAGAGACATAAATCTTGTGGAAGAACATCATATGTAAAGTTGGAGAATTCCTTTTTTCCATAAAGTTCATCAATCTCCTCCACCAATTTTGTTGAGTTCTTGCTTAGTTGATAACGGAGCACCAAATGAGGACAAAAACCATGAAGACACTCGGTCTGGGCATGGCGGTTGTCTTTCAGCAATTTCTCTGCTTCTGTGATGATTGCATCCACTCTTGTCTTCCAGTTCAGAACAGTAGTCTCGATTCTCTTACCTCCTCTGTTGACTTGATCAACCTTATGTTGAACCTCATCCCTGGCAGCACTTAAGTCCTCCAATTTGGTCTGCAGCTTTTGATGGTTGCGTTTGTAGTGAGCTAGATAACCCACTTGGCGTCCAATTGGTTCAACTGTGTATTCAGCAAGTTTTCCAGCAACTGAAACAAGAATCTCCATTTCTGTACAAATATTTATAAATACACACCCGCATATATCAATTAAATATGAATTATGCGAGGACAAGACAAACATACATGTTTTCTGCTTGTAAAGTCTCTTGTAGATGCATGGGAAATTAGAAGAGTTGGGTAAAAAGTAAAAACTACTACTAGAGAAAACAAAAGTAAATAATCAAGGAAACTGAAGAATGTACCTTATGTGGAATGAATGAAGCTAGTTAGCTCTTCAAATCCTTGATCCTTCCTTCGGAACACCAGATGAGGAATGAGAAAACAATGCGTCTGTAGATGAGAATAAACTTGTTCGTAAAAATAGAGAGCTTGCATATATACTAAAAAAACAGATAAAAAGACATGAGCAGAATAAGAAAAACCAGGAAATCGAGAGGCAGTACTTGTTTCTCAGAGAGGTAGATTATTCAAAAGCAGAGTAACAATACTGTGAAACTTGAATGCGTGAGAGGAGGAATGAACGTCGCCTTGGCAGTAGCGTCGGGGGCATGATTCACGAGTGCTGGACAACATTATTTATGCGGGCCAGCATCTTATCAATAATAACATTTGCTTTATTGGGAGTGGTATTATCATCGATACGATGATTACTTCTTTAACTATTTTTGCGAAATTTTAAGCTCTGGTGATTCATAATTTTTCATAGTATTGAATAGACAACAGAGCACAGGTCCCATACAAAGTGACAGTTGGCCTAAGAATCCAACTTTAATTAGGCGTTTTCTAAAGTAGTGGAAGAAAGAAAAAAGCTAATTAGGATGGCATGCATGATTGCTCGACTAAATTGAGCCACGTTGGGGCACGGGACCCAGTAAAATTTAAGTATAAAACTTTGCTAGTTTCATAATAGCAACAGTAGCTGTCTTGGTAACTGTCTTGTTGCAGTGGTAGAGGCTTTCCCCCATGTGAACTTGGTCCAACTTGGTCTCAGGTTCGAGCTATATTACCAACAATGCACTTTTTTTTAAACAGGTAATACTATTCTTTCTTCTCAACAAAAAACCATTAACACTATTCTTTTTTATGATTTTAAAATTCAAAGATAAATCATATTTTCATTATGAAATATTGTCCAAAATTTAAAAACTATAGTTTTATTAATAAAATTTTATTTCCGTTATATTTCCTTAATTTTATTATAATTTTTATTTTTATTAAAATTTTGATATTTTTAAGTTTTAAATTTTTTTTTTTAACTTGCGAGTGCCTCACTCGAAATCAATTTCTGACTCCGCCACTGCATCAACTATTTTTACCACTTTGAAGACTCATGTGAGAGCATCTCCAACCGTTGTAGTCAAAAGCCAAAATGGCTTTGGCTTTTTTTGGGGGCATCTCCAACTAATGGTGAAGTGTAGTCAAAATGACTTATTAGTCAATTGCTTAGCCATTTTGGCTAAGGAAGGAAGAACGAAAGCCAAATGGCTTCATGGGGAACATGTGGGCTCCAGCCGCATATGGGATTAATTGCAACGTTTGAAGCAACACACCTAAGGGAGACTGAGTTCCTTACTCTCGCAAAAAGACAAAATAATGGCCTGAATTGAAGAAACGCGCAGTACACGCGCAGAGAAAGTAGCCTCCAGTGGGGCCCGCCTGCGACAGAATCCGTTGGAAGCTCCAACGGTCATGAAATAAACGGTGGAGATTGAAGCTTGACTAATTCTATTTAAAATGAAAGGTCCAGATTAATTCGTTCTAAAAATAAAAATGTAAATATATATTTAGTTGGAAATGACTATGGCTTTTGACTAAACATTGTTGGAGATGGAAAAATTGAATGAATAGTGATGACACTAGGGGAGTCAAATTTTGCATATGGCTTTGGCTTATGACTAAATGGTTGGAGATGCTCTAAGGCAATACTTGTTTTCCAGAGAACTAAAACCAGCACGAAGTTACAGGACAAATGGAAACACTTAACCAAGTATAGAGCATACACTATGAAACTTATGAAGTAGATTGATTTCTCTTTGCGAATGAAGGTAGAAATGTGATGTCACTGGCAAAGCCAACCTCTCCTGAATTATTAACAGAGAGACTGTGTACAGGAAAAATATGAACTATGAAACTTATGAAGTAGACTGATGTCTCTTTGCGAAAGCAAACGTACAGGAGAATGAAGGTAGAAATATGATGTCACTGGCAGAGCCAACCTCTCCTGAATTATTAAGAGCCAGTTCACCCGTTGGGTCACTGGGTCACCTACTATTCACTGTCTTTTAGTGTTTATTTTCAGTTTTTCACTCTCTGGGTCATGGGCACAGTTTCTAGTCCCAAGTTAGCTTACAGGTCAGGAAGTGACCCAGGACACGAAATACATTGTACCCGTGACCCAGAGGGTAAAAATACACATAAAAAACAGTAAATAGTAGGTAACCCGATGACCCACGGTTAGACTTGTTCTAACAAAGAATGAAAAACTGTACGAGAAAAGCAGAGTGCTTAACGTCGTGCTTAATTGTTAATTTGATTGACTCATCGACTTCCACATTGAAATCCAACTTTGACAAGTGTTAAAACATAAACATCTTTGCTTTACACTAATGGAGTGCATCATTTGCAAAGCTCCCAATCAAATCCAACCATCTTTACTTTTCTTATTTTGTTTGACAGAATAATAAAAGACGTTTGATTTATTTTCTGTGCCATGACGTGAAGCTCTGCTTTGAGGAAGCAGACCTTGAAGAACACTGTACCTAGACTTTGCGGATCACAATGACCTTCGCATGACCGTTTTATCGCAAATTGCAGGTTCTTGTTTCACGCTGCTGCCTCGAGCAATGTTGAAGAGACTGATGTTTACAACTACTAAATGAGGAGACACTGTCCATTAAATTCCCTGAGTCCAACAGTAATTCTTCATCAGTGTTCTGTCCACAGCCATATTCTTAATTGTCTGTAATCTGCCCGTCTTAATTTTCTTTGAGACGATAGCATTTCTCTACCTTTTCAGTAGTTTTAAGCATACTACGCTTCCAATTCATCAGAAAATGTAGGCGGCTCCTCCATCTTAAATGTTTCAGCACATTGTATGATAAAGAAGGCAACTAATATGAGATTTGCCCAAACAAAAGAAAAACAAAGACGAATACTATAGACTATTAGTTTAATAAACATTTTAGTTCTTGAACCAGAATTAACCTTCACTTTCAGGACAAAATAATGAAAATTGCCTTGAGTTTCTTGTCCAATATAAGTTGAGAAACCAGCTACAAAATGGTGAAGGTAAGAAGGGGGAAAAAATGAAAGAGAAAAATACTGTTTGGGAGCCGAGCCAAAGAATGTAAACAGCCTCCTTAAAATTCTGATGAACTAGGTGTCTGTGGGAAAGGAATCACATCTCTGATATTCTCAATCCGAGTTGCAAACTTTACAAGCCTTTCAAAACTCAATCCAAAGCCAGCATGAGGAACTGGTGAAACAAGAATGGAGATTAAGCAAGAACACTATTCAGGAAATAGATAACTAAAAATATTTATAAATATATGACATTTTAACCGTCTCCCATATTATATGACTACAAATGAGTGTAAATCTTTAAAATAGCAGTCCCATTGATCTTTTGGTTGGAGTGCAGGATTACATCTTAGCTTTCTCAATACTTGCAAAACTTCTAATCTTGACTTTCTATTAACTTGAAGTTCACATTTCTCTTTGAAAAGAATTTCAGATATTCTTAACTGTGAAGGAAGGCATGAGATACAAAAGTGAGCAACTAGAAAGTTTATGGCTTAAGTTATATAGAGATATAAATTTGACAGAAATACCAAAAAGGAGAAGGGAAGAGTTTAATAGCCCATTTTATGCCACTCAATTTAAAGGGATACAGATATATAGGGATGAAAGAGTGTTACCAATTGACAAGCATAAGATGTGAACATAATGTCCTCTCGAAGTGAGGTAGTTTATTGTTGGAGCGAAGAACCTGCGTAAATGCGATAAAGAATTTTAACATGATATAAAAGAATCCTACGGATCAAATTACCAATTCTGCCCACAATAACAGATTTTCTCTCTCAAAACATAAAAGCTAAACAATTGTACTGGAGAAAAAGGGTTTCTAGGAATCAAATTAGACCTTCTTTTCCATTCAGGTGACATAGTGGTGTTAATTACAAGGACAACAATCAAGTTCAGCAATATATGCAGACATCAACATCGAAGGGAATAAGAGGCAATATGAAATTTATATGATGAAGAGAAATTCTCCTTCATACCATCCCAACATTCAATAGACCCAACATAAATTAGACTAGAAAGAAACTCAGCTGAAGTCAGCTGCAACTAAAGCCAATTGGAGTAAAAATCATGATAGAGCAATTAGTAAAGTTATGCTTACATGGACTCATCATTTGGGTGGTAAACAACCAGCAACACATTTCTCTTCTTGGCACTGCCACCTGATATCATAAACACATTCTACTAAACCAATAGTCAAAAAGCACCCTGTAAAATACAAAGCTCGTGCAGACCACTCACCATTATGAGAATCATTCACGAAAGCACCCTTGGAAGGTGAGTATGCACCATGGAGAATTTTGAACAGAAAAGCTATCCATATTACAATCATAGAAGAGATAATTAATAACCACGCCATCTCAAATGCACCTGCCGACAGTAAAGAACATAACTTTTTTCAGCGATACCCAATTCATAAAATGAAACAACTAACACTGATTGTCCTGCAGTATACTGAAACACCTATAAGGCTATTATGCTGAAGGCTGTGTCTTCAATATCAGAAATCATCAATGGCAGTACGGATTTGATAGCAAGTTACAAACTACAGAGTCTATGATGGGTTTAAGGAACCTCATAAATCAATAAGAACACCGAATTATGGATCATTACTGTATATAAAATGAAGCCCAAATACAATGGAAAAAAGATTGATAAGATCAAAACAAAGAGAAACAGGGGAGACAGGGGAATCAGGGGAAACAGGGGAGTCAATTGGAGGCTAAAATAGACTCTAAAACTCAAGATGATTCTAAACATACTCTAAAACTCAAGATCCTAATATTGAATACATAACTGTAGTGCTCACAATTACCTACCCTACCAAATTCCCAAGGCATAATCCGTTTCAATAGCAACTGGTGAAATCCTGTACGAAGAAAGTGTACTAGACCCCTATTAAACCCTCGTCCCTCTTCTTTGGTACACAAATACATTCATTTGCTTTGTAAGATGAGGAAATGAATAGCCATCAACAGCTGGAACCTGGAGGGTTGAAGCCAAAAAAATATAGACACGGTATAGATTGAAGGGAAATGATTTACTGAAATGGTCTTATATATTGCAATTAAAGTTGAATCATCTTACCTCATCTTTCAACGGATTATCATAGTTTATTATGTATCTGAGCATGAAAATGCCACAATCGAAGTTGTTTTGTTGAATGTCAATGTCATTTACATTGAAAACTGTGAATGAACAAAACGATCATCCTTTCTTAAAACAGCTTTGGATTTCAGTGTCAAATATGGTGTCCAATGCCAAAAGCTGTATTTCAAAAAACAAGAAGCTAAGTGTGATGTGCAATACAGTTTCCATATAATCAAGAGAATGATTTCACTCTTTAAAATTTATTACCACATAATAAACAAGATCATTTCGAGCCATAGTGCGTGCAGGATTCGGGTAAGTGTCCCATATCTCTACATCCGTTCTCGCTAATTTAATCACAATGAAGAACCAGTGGTTTGGGGTAGAATCTGGATCCAGGATGGGGATAAATGGGGATAAATATCTACAAATGATGAAGTGTTAATAAATTGAGCAATTATTTTAGGAATGCTATGTACAAGTACTCATTGTATACCTTTTCTCCATTCTTAAGGCCTTTTCGATATTGTAATATAGCAGCAAACCTCTTTGGTGCTGTGGCAGCAAATTCTAATAAATCATTACCTCCTTTCTTGGCAGCCTTAATTGCTCTATCCTGTATTAACTTACCAAACTCAATATACTCCATCTATAATATTGCATATACACTAAAGTGAAATCACAAAACATGGATTCATACTGAAAAGCATGTAGTGTAATACAAAGTAGATGACTCTGGATCCCTGAGAAGACTAACTGCTGCATTTATAATCTGTTTATGAAACAACAATGAGAGTTAACAAATTATATATCTATAGTGTTGAGGTCCAAAGTAAGGTCATACCTCGGAGGTAACAAGTCGCCCCAGCTCTAGGCATTTCATTGCCAAACGGTCAAGATGTTCATAATCAGTTTGGAAAATTCTAAAACTGCAATACAGAATAAAAGAACAATTTTACAACAAAAAGGTCATTAAGCTTGTGATCAGACTTCCAAACAGAGAAAGTGCTTTCTTGAACTTCAGATGGCAAAAAGAGAAGCACAGTAGCCCGATGATTATGATACAGATGACGTTGTAGACATGTCAAAGAAGGCCCAAATCTTTGACAGTACCAGGATAGTAGCTTCATTGAGGGCCCGTGACTGCCTCCGGCCAGTCACCTATGTCGTTTTCATCAGGGGGATGAGATTCAAATGTTGACGCCGTAGAAACGAGCAACTCTTACTGAGAAGTAGAAGCAGTAAACCCAGAAGAAAAGCCCAAAGTAGTTGTCGAATTTTAAACTGAAGATTGGAGTAACTGAGTCATCTGATCCCATTTTCCTCTTCCGAGAGAGGTGACTGAACAGCGTAAAGTTCTGGTAAAGGATCAGAAAGTGAAGAAGCCAAAACAGCCTCTGTAAACAACGACTGAGAATTCAGAATTAAAGGAGCGCTCACAAGGCTACCCAAGTCCATTGAAGCCAGTTCCTCCAACTGCAACTGAAAAGCCAATAAATTGGCCGAATCCTCAATTTCATCAGCAGCCCAAGTATTGATTCTGGAGGTCGAAGCTTCACCATGACCTCTACCACCACTACGGCTATGACCGCGAGACCTGAAAGTAGATGGATGGCGTGGCTTACGCTTCGTATGAGGTAAAGTAATAGGACCCAAAACTTCATCAGCAGCCCGAGCTTCAACCATTTGCCATTTTGTTCGACAGTGACGCTTAGGCGGGCGAGGTACCGTATCCACCACATCTGAAGTTGGTAATGAACGCTTAAGCTTGAGACGCTCAAGCTAATCAGAGATCCCTCCATTAATAGCAGGCAAGACATCAGGAACTAAAGGAGGAGTGGTGAATGGGACTGATGGAGGCGTGGTGGATGCCAAAGCGGAAGGAACAGAAGATAAGATGAATGGGATTGATGGAGGCGTGGTACATGCCAAAGCGGAAGGAATAGAAGATAAGGTGAATGGGACTGATGGTGTCGTGGTAGAGTCTAATAAACCTGGAGTAGGAATAAAAGTATGGGCCCAGATTGAATATTGATGATCGTCTGGCTGCACCCTCACAATTTCAACAGGAATGTATTATTGAGTATTGGCATCATATAAAAAGTGATTCGATCGGCTCGTTTTCCTGCCCAAGCCCAGACCCAACAGAGGGGGGAGGGACTTTCATCAGGCTAGAATTACCAACAGAGTCATCAGATGAGGGATCTGGGAATTCAATGATAGCCTTACCTTTACCTTTGTCATCATATGGTATATCAGGAGGAGGAAAAACATCAACAACTTCCTAGATTGGTTCAGCAATAACAATGGCAACAGAAAGAGGAGTAGGAGCTGAGGACTCTGGCTCCACCGGAAGCATAGGCTCGTCTAAGTGAGATGAAACATCAGGGAGTGTTAGGACTCTTGTTCTATAATTACATATTGTACTAGGCTAATGTGTTGAGCTATTTAAATGGGTTGTGTTTCCATCTTGGGCTTTACATGTATATGGCTGATTTTACTTGGGTCGGGTCATCAAGTAAATTGGTGTGTCTAGGGTTGTTTGCAGATAGAGCTATATAAGCTATCTACCTCCATTGTAAGAGCATCCATGAATGAAAATCAGTTTTTGTCTTCTTATTTCCTTTAGTTTTCTTTAGCTTCCTTCTTTTACAATGTCAATTTCCGGTTACGATCCTGGGGATCGTAACAGGGAGATCATTGGAAATCACTGGGGCCTCAGGAAGAGGATCAGGATTAGGAGGACCAAAGTCTTTTATAATGAGGTGAGAAGGGTCAAAAACTCTAGGAACTCGAGCTAGAATCCCAGCACCGAGATGAGACATAAACCGATGGCGAGGAAAGGTGCGGAACTGACCACTGTGTCCCAAACGACCACAATTGAAGAGGAAGAGGAAGAGGAAGATCCTCCAGACGACTAGTACGTAGGAGGCCAAAGATGAACAGTAATTGTCTGTCCCATAACAGACCAAGGAGCTCTGGCGATAATACTCTCTTCAATAACTTGATGCAGAGCCGTAACCACAAAAGTATTGTTATCGTGGATAGGTTCCATAAAAACAAGACCTTATGGAGCCCAGGCATTGGAGAGAATACGAACAATAGCAGACACATTCAAAGAGCGCTCAGTGATAACATGTGCCACTAATTGAGTAGGAAGAAAATCTGCAGCATCACCGACCTCCAAATCAAGCAGTGTCGTCTATCAGTCCCGTTCAGGGATTATTTGCTCAATTACCATCAGATTTGCTGATCCAAGGGCTGAGAGATATTTAGATAATTTGAATTAAAATTAATTACTTTTTATATTTATTTAATCATTCAATTACTTTCTTATCTCTTCTCAATACCCAAAAATTGCAAACTTATCTCGGCTCCGTTTTGGCCGAATACCCAAGAATTTGCCTCCGTAATCACCGTCGCCGCCGACCGAAACATCTGGCTCTCCACCTCCTATTTGCAGGACCTAATTCTCATCCCATCCCAGTTCAATCTCAAATCATATTCCCCAATTCCAAAATCCTAAAACCATCTTCCTCTCTTTCTCACTTGCAATTTTTTAGGTATTGAGAAGAGATAAGAAAGTAATTGAATGATTAAATAAATATAAAAGTAAGAAATTTTAATTCAAATTATCTAAATATCTCTCAGCCCTTGGATCAAGATTGAGCAAATTAAATGGTAATTGAGCAAATAATCTCTTATCAGTGGTTGACCAAGTGAACGGAACTGGTTCATCTATATTTGGTTCCATGGGTTTTATGGTAACAGGTCCCACAGACGCGGGTAGTACTTGACAAGTTGCGCAAAGGGAAAATGGAAAGCGTGACAAGGGTAGGGTGAAATGGTGAAGTGGTGAAGCCCGAGGACGAGTTTGTGCTTCATATTTCAGCTTAATATAGACAAATGGCATGATGTGAATGGTTGGAATGAGTCATCAAGTTCAAGAGCCAATAGGAAAACTCCACCTAAGCACATGAACCCTAATTCTTTTAGATTTTGGATTTCCTGCACAACAAGAAAGATGAAGGCAACCTCTAAGCATATAAAAGGAGATGATTCTGCAGCAGCTCTCTCTCTCTCTCTCTCTCTCTCTCCCCCCCTTCTTTAGTTAGTTTTATTTCTTCTATGTTTAACTAGTTTTTATTAGTTAGGGGGCTGCTTGAAGCCCCTAGACATGAACTACAAGATGATTTGACTTTTGATTTTATATTCTTTTAATTCAAGATGAGACTTTTGTTTACTACTTTTTCATTGATGAATGCTTGCTTGTATGCTTTGAGTGTACGCTTGGTATGCATGTTAGGATTCTACCGCTTTGATTGTTTGATGCCTGTGTCAATAGTTGGACTCCTCAAACCTTCTAGAGAAGCAATTGTTAGTTTTCACTATCAAGTAAACTAAGTACTAGGTTTAGCAAGGCGCTAATTTTATTGCGATGCCTAGTGATGTCTCAAACTCTTTTAGACTTTAATGATCTCTGCATGTTTAATCTAATAAGCGTACCTTTAGGTTGCATTGTTAGGGAATAGTCTAGGTGTAGAGCACCTCCTGCCTAGCGTACGAAGTAAGAAAGGGTAATATGTTGTGTTCAAGCGTACCGAGCCAACCTGAGCATCTTCATCTGGATTAATTGAATTAGGATTGAACAAATTGTCTTGTGTGTGATTGTCCGGGGTGGATGCATCTTCCCTAACCATCTTCATCATATTGTTTTCAAACCGTCTTAAAACCAGTTTTTGTTATTTTCAGCTTCTGTACTCTATATTTTCGTATTTGTTTAGAATAGTAAATCAATTCCGAATAATACCAAATTTTGTGTGCTTGACGATCTGTGTGTCTAGTATATCACTGTAAATTTTCGTAATTTTTTTGAGTAGTTTAGATTAGGTTTTCGACTGCTGTTCGCTAGGAACAGTGGTCACTTTTGTGACATTGTTTTGAGTAACCTTAGTCCTCTGCGGGAAAGACCCTTGTTTACCCTTGCTACAATTGACAATCTTAATTGTGAATAAGGAAAATCAATAGCTTATAAATTTAGCTATCAATTACAGGGTTGCTACGGGATTGAAGAGTAGATCACCGACTGAAAATAAAGGGTAGGGATGAAGAACCCTAAGACATCTACCTAGTAGAGAGAAAACCCACAGGGGGAGGATACCTGCTAGAAGGCCTAGAGTTGTCTTCTTTTGTTTGTACCCTTTACTAACTGAAGTTTCTTCTAATGCCTCACACGGCTACGATTAAGAAGGCACCAATCCAATAAATGGTAACAAATAATAAACACGTTAACAGTAATCTAGAAATGAAACAAACAATTGAATAAATCATCCTAGACAGCCATCCATGGGTATTTGTTTGCCAGGAATTTATTTCCAAGTTTAGAAGTAGTAACTGGAGGAGATAAGAATAATAAGTTCAACATACCTTACTCCATGATGCAAGTGACGATGGTTACAGTGTCCCGAAACTCCATAATTATCAAAAGTAATTATCTGTTAAAACCGATGCACGTCACGTGCATATCACCGAGCAGGAGTTCGTTAAATGATACAGACAAGAAGAGAACTAGAAATTCCGAGTCCATAAAGAATATAGAAGGTGAAGAGCTAAAGCAAACTACAGTAATTTTGTTCTGAATCAGATTATCTTACCAAGTCAATGCCCTGACTTACGATTTCCTCTTCAATAATCCTTGCCAATAAATTGTGATTCCACACCTTACTAAAACCATCCTGAGGATTTAAGAATATGTTGTTATACACTCTCAAGATAGTATCAAAAAAAGTAGTCATTACATAGTTGAGTAGAACCTAAAGATCTGGATGGTCCATAATCTTCACTTGTTGATGTGGAACCTGCGTGTCCAATTTCAAATATTGTAAAATTATGTGAATGCTCTAGTGGAAGTACTCCAAAATATATCACAGGTTCCAAAAGACTAAAAGTTCTGCAAGCAACAACCCCTAATAAAGTTTTTAGAATGCAATGAAATAAATTTAACAGCACAGAAATAACCTTAGCGTGCACAGAAATTTAACAGCACAGAAATAACCTTAACAGCACGTAAAGAAGCTTAAAGTATAGCAATACCAAATTTATTGGAAGAATGCCTGAAAACAAACTACCACTCTCCGATTACTAACAAAAAAAACCTGCAGCAAAGCGCGGCCTGTTTTACTAGTGCATATAGTTTGCAAAATATCCTAATCACATGTTTGGTGGAATTCCAAATAATGCTATGACTCTTCTTCCACAACAATTAGAATTGCCCGCTGAAAAAGGCAACCCAAGAACACAAATTGGAAAAAACTATAAACATGTTAATAATGAAGACACGTAAATGAAAGCAATGCACATTTAATAAGCATCCTTCTTTGTCCATGGGAGGAGATCTCCTGCCCTCAATAACCCTATTCCAATTCTGTCACTGCTCCCATAACAGAGATTAACACTGTTAAGTCTATAATTTATCAGTTCTGTTTTTTAATAGAAAAATAGAACTTATTGATTACGTAGAACAACAATACTTGTTCGATGGTTTTTCGAACATTAATTCATGAAGGAGACTCCAAAGTTTTAATTGATTGTATCAACAACAAAATCGCTGTTCCCTGGAAAATCAGCATGCTAATTCATGACATCAAAGTATTGGCCTCCACTTTCTCTGACGTAGAGTTTAAACATGTTTGGCGGGAAGCAAACTTCGTGGCGGACGCTCTTGCACACTTGGGTCATACTACGGATGTAGCCTGCTGGCACAATAGACTCCCTCTCTCTGCCCTTCATGCTTTTAATTTTGATTTTCTTGCATTAGGTTGTAGTAGGGGTGCTTCTTTGTAAACTTGCTTTTCCTCATCGAAAAAAAAAAAAAAAATACTTGTTCGACTCACTGGCGGACCCAGCTTTTGTTTTCTATGGGGGCGGACCCAATTATATGTATATATATAATTGTTAGAGGTTAAAATGTTAGATTAAGTGGGGGCAAAATGATTACAAACTAGGCTATAAAATATTGTGTATAACTGATCAAAAAGAAAAAAATGTTGTGTCCAAAATATGAGTGGGTGCGTGAGCCCCCACTTGCCCCCCCCCTGGGTCCGCCAGTGGTTCGACTCTACCTCTTCCTTTTTCTTGTCAATCCGTATTCTTCTTCTCTTCTACAGCTCTGCAACAAACCCAGATCCGTTATTCTTGTGTATACACCAAGTTTTTTCACCGACCTTCTTTTTCCCCTCGATTGAGCCCAGAAGAAAAAGTTTCAGATCTAGCCATCAAGTCTCTTTCTTTGCTCAATTTCTTCTTCCTCTCCTTTCCACCGCCGGATTTGGCCGGCGCGGCTTCAACCTGAACAGAGGCCCTGCCTTCACTCGAAACCTCAACTGGCGCAACACAAGTACTATACGAATAATACCAGTTCGCACTCAGATTATAAGTTATCTGATAAGATCATACCAGTTACACCTTCATTTTATACCCTTTTGGCCTGCTATTTCATTTTAAGCTCAAGTAGTAGTATTTTGGCTTTCCTTGCAGCCCAAGTAAGAATAGAGTTAGCTGTAGTTAGCTAGAATGGTCCCAGCCACGTGTTGGGTTACTGATTGTAAGGTACAATTCCAGTTGCTTATAATCTGTAAACGCCGGCCATTTTTTGGCATCTTGAGAATGAAATCAATTTGAAATTTTATTTGCTTTTCCTTTCCTTTCTTTTCTGAACCTATCATTGTCTCTGAAGCAATTATAGCAATTCCATCATCACCCAACTTAATATAAGACGAACCCAAATTGATTACATTGATTGTGATATTGGAAACCACCATATGAACACTACCCAGAAGTGGGATCCTCATCGATTTCTCAATTTAGGGAACTTGGACTGGAATTATGGAAGAAACAACTTCGGTTGCCAGCAATTCCTTCAGAAAATCACGACCCTTTTGGGATATGACTATGGAGGTAAAGGCTTGGTCTTTGGCTTCGACTTGGAATTGGGTCTGCGATCAAGAACGAAGCTAGCTTCTCCGTGCTGGTTTGCTCAAGGGTTTGGTTGTTGACTTAACAGTGTTAATCTCTGTTAAGTTTATAGACAGGTGTTGCGTTATGAGAGCAGTGACAAAATTGAGATAAGAGTTATCAGAGACAAGTCTCCTTCCTTATGCCATCACATCGGCCTATGCAGTCATAATGTTAAAAAGGATGAGGTAAAGATTCATTAACATGGAGCAACAATGCTTATAGTTAGACCTCATATCTAGAACCAAACTCTATTCACAAACAATAATATCACGCTATCGATCATCTGCAGTTAAAAACATTTATAAACCTGGCCTTACTATTTCACAGTCTTGATGAATACCAAGAACAGAAAACAAAATTGTAAATCAAATTTACAATTCAAAACTAATGCTTCCGGTCTAACATTCACATGAGCAAAAACAAACTTGAACACAGAAGAGAGAAATATAGACTCCCAAGCAAATCTGGGAAAGGTTAGCACCACAGAGATTCTCACCAAGCATAAAAAATGGAGAAAAATGAGAAGAAAGATGGCTTCTTTTTCTGGCTTCTTAGAATACCAATATCTGCTTGGAGCACCAAAACCCTTAATCATGACCAGATTGCACTTTCCGCAGACTAAGATGACCAAGGCCAAAAATGAACAGTAAGGATAAGGCCAAAGAGGCAAGACAGTCTTATTTTCTCCCTCTATCTTGAGAGCTTTAAAAGCTGCATCTTCATCTCTCAACATGCAGCCAACAAACAGCACTCTATTTTCTTCATATTCTGGTAAATCGTTGATCCGATATGACCCCCGAAGCTTTTAATGAACCACCATTTAATTCGATTCTCTTTCTTGCTGGTACATATAAGAAAGCTACTGGTTATATCCTCCATTATCTTCTTGTGAACTTTCTATTCCCCACTGATATGAAATCTAGGAGTAAAGACAGTGCTCAAGAATTCAAAAATATGATCATCTGAAGGACGGCCCAACTGATACTACATGAGAAACAAGGCAAGACTTGTACGTACTATAAGTCGGTACAATTCAGGAGGTAAAGAAACTTGAAGAACAAAGATAAGTGAACTTGGAAAACAAGATGTATATTCAAGGATGTTGTGAAAGGATAATTTTTCATGGGCTCTATCCTATAGGTCCCTCTATTTATAGCATCGTCTTCAAGTAGGTGTGCATCGGCATATTAATGGTGTTGTCTACATTCTATGCACCAAACAAATTTTATGAAATAGTTTCTATACAAGATCCATATGAATGATATATGGTGAAATCATAGTCCAAATCTCTGACAATTTTTTTTTTTTAGGGAAACAAAATCAAGTTCCATTAATAATATCAACAACCTCACTAAGCTCGGTCAAGCTAGAGGGATTTCCGAATCCCTCATAATACAACTCGAAGCACATATCAAATCCAAAGAGCCTAAAAAGGGAATAACAAAAAGGAGAAAGCCCCACACTTACCCCTAAATCAAAGCCACTGTTTTGACAAGCGGTGACGCCTAAGACCTATCTGGTGTACATCACCACTCGTCAAGCCAGTATAAGGCTAGACCGAGGAAGAAGTAAGGTGAGATCACTTATTTGATGCCTAGAACCAAACTAGAAAAAAAACAAAACAGAAAGGGAAAAACCCACACTACCCCAAGGAAAACAACTATCTAGAAGCATCGATGCCTAATACCTCCATGGTGTACATCTCAGCCAACATCACAGCAAGCGCTCCCTCAAAGGCCAATGTGGGGCTCCTACCCTAACCCTCCTAGGGTAGAGTAACCATAGCTAGCTTCTTCGCCGAGCCCAACTCAGCTTCTGACGTTGATGCAGGCTTAGGTTTGTTGCGATGACCACGGGGACGGCCTCTCTTCTTTGGCACCTTCCTAACAACAGTAACCGGAACATCCACCAACCCCTCACCAAAAGTCTTCTGCTGCATATCCATCGACACATTTGCCAAACTATGTTTCTAGCATTTTTCACCAATCACATCCTCATCCTCCCATTGCCGCCGTGCACTGGACCACCTAATGAGCTTCCCCATATATGTTGAAAGCCCACTCAGCACGTACACTCTGCCCACCAGCTACGGAGCCCAACAGCCTGCTCGGCCCACTATCCCTAAGCCCAACTAGAACCTAGTTTCCCGCCGAGAATGTAGGAGAAGCAGCAAACCTAGCCTCGAACCCAGCCAGTACCATCTCCGTCAGCGGTCCCACGCCAATTCCGGCCTCAATCGCCGTCTCAGACAGCCCCTGCGACCCAGCACGAGGCGACCCCGAGTCTACACTCTCCATCAGCTGCGAAATCCCAACATCTACAGTCCCGGATGCCATCACCACCGCCAACCACTTGTCACACACGGCCAAATCCCTGGCAATTTAATTTGAAACTTTTCTGGAAAAATAATGAACTGATTGCTATATCTCTATGCATATGAGTTTTCTTCTTTAGGGAAAAAAAAATTTGAGTAATAACGTCAACTACACTCTAACTGCATTGTTCTCGGTTAAACTCGAGTTTAATATGGAGAAACAATAATTATTTTTGTTTGCAGAAATATATAAACTAACAACCGTGTTAAACGTTAATAATCCGTTACATATGACATTTTTTTTTCAGGGGAACGGAATCAGGTTCCATTAATATAATGACCTCACTCGGTCAAACTAGAAGAATTCGAAAATCTCTCATGTTACATCTTGATGCACAGATCAGACTGTATATAGCAGAGCTAACAAAACAAAATCAACCTAAAAACAAAAGGTAAAAAAATTCCTACACCTATCCAACCCTAAATCAGAGCCACTGTCTTAACAAGCGTTGACGCCTAAGACCTTCATGGTGTACAACGCCACTCATCAACCAACAAACAACTACAATCGATGGCAGAACAAGGTGAGGGCGCTTATTGAAAGCAAGGAAAAACTTAGCTTAATTGGGCCACTCCTTAATAGCCCAGCCAAGCCTGATCCAAGAGAAAGAGTGAAGATAATGGGCTAGCCCAGCTAGGTTGCACTGCTGCAACCCATGCAGGCTGAGGCCCAGACCCGAGCCCGAAACCCACCATCCCCAACCCAGTCCTCAGATCCGCTTGCACCAGCCATCACGAGCAGCCGCCCATCACCACTCCAGTGGCCGGCCGCGCTCCTCCACCATTGCTGTAGTAAAAAAACCCCGACCCTGACCTAGGCAATCAATAAGGCCGACAGTAGACCTCCTTGGAATGCAGCCGCTGAAGACCTCCAATGCCAAAGAAGTCGAACAATGCACCCGGATTCACAACCAAATCGCCGACAGCCGCGAACCCTGTCGCCGAAACATATCAGATTGAAACAAAGTTGGAATCAATCCGCCACCGCCGAACACCCAGCACGACTGCTAGATCGAAACCAGAAAAGCACGGTCAGATAGGCCTCCAGACCAAAAGCTTCTCACCGCCAAACACGATCGACGCTGAGTACCCTCCTCGCGCTGCCGCCGTACCACGCCTCTCCACAATTGCCGCTTTACCTGAGGGAAGTGCGCCGCCGCCGGTCGAAACCCAAGTTTCGAAAAGCCTAGGTCGCTTCAAGAAGCTCGGAGACGCCTACCCCTTTCAACATCCGTTACATATGACATTCAATAATCATTTTCAAAAAATAATGATGAGTAATATTTATGTCTACTCTCACTATATCAGGCTGAACTCAATATTTACATTTGAGATTTGACAATCATCTTCAAAAAAAAAAAAATTGAGTAATATTGAAGTTTGAAGTTTATTCGTCAGTAATTCTTTTATTATATGCACATAATGAATTTAATTTTCTGTTATTGATTTTTTCATAATTTGATCTTGGTTCTCAATTGCACAACAACAAAAATTGAATTGAAATATGTTCATCTACTGGGCTACGCAATTTTTATTTTAGATTTATTAAATAGTACTTTTTATATTAGATAGTTAAAACATGATTCACCATTTCATGTACTTTGCCTAAAACCCCTGAATTATGAAGGCCAGCCATGGATATTCTCATCCTACACGTAGGCTCTGTTTTTTTCACAGATTTTGGGCATTGGGAAAGGAATATCATTCCTTTCTTATGTTTGGGAGTGACAATGGAAGGGAAAATGCTTCCCAATGGAAATGAAAAAGAGGTGGAAAATGATTCCCCCCAACCCACCCAGGATCCACTTTCCCAATGGAAAGGAAAATGATTTATTTCCTTTCCACCAACCAAACAGAGCCGTAGTGCAAAAATTTATTCAAAAGTCAAAACTCGTCATGACATATCAGTCTATCACACAGCTTTCTTCGTTTACTTCTCTTCTCTTACCATTTATTTCTTTCACTGGATGTTTATGACTTTTTTTTAAATAAGATTGGCCGGGATGGAACCAAAATTAATATTACCTATAGATAGTTATGAATTGTTGAAACATTCTCACCATAATATACCTTTTATATCAATTCACTATTGTGCATCGATATAAAAGGTAGCTGGTGAAATCACAACCAAATGACCAAATTCATGAAGGAAAAAAATTATTTTTTGGGTAAAGAATCATTTTGAAACTTTTAGAAAAATAGTCAAGCTGTTACTATATTATGAGGAAAATAGTAGTTAAGGCACATTTAAATTTTTTTATAAAAACTATCAAAAATTTTAGTAAGATAATGATTACATACAAAACCTAAGGAGAAAACAAGAACACGCCCCATGTGCGAGAGAAAAAAGATTGAGTTGTGCGATCTCTCTTGGCCGAACGCCGCCGGCGCTACAGCCACTGCGTTTCCGGTTCGGGAGAGGATAGTGGTCTGGGATTGCAGCATGCATCTTTGGCAGAAGCGTGATCCATGGCTGGAGAAAGGAGGGTCGATCTTGGTGAGGGCAGATTGACTTCGATCTGCTCCTCCCGGATAGTGGGCGAGGGCAGTCAACGTGCCGCGCGGGGTGAGGTTAGCCAGCGGTGAAATTAGGCGTCACTGCTGCATGGGGGATCTGTGTGGTGGCTGAGATCTCGATCACACGGCAGAAATGGGACAAGCGAGGGCCTAGCTCGGTTTGGGATCTGGTTTTGGACGTTGATCGGATTTCGATGTGGTTTGTGGGGTGGCCTGCGAAGGATCATGTTGATACGGCGGTGCAGGACTGTGGCGCGACGGCGTAGTGGTCCACGGAGGCAACTTGATGCTAGCGAATGGTTTTGGTGGAGTTTATCTTCTGGGCTTCTTTGGAGGGTGGAGGTTGAAGGTGATCGGGTCGGGTTGTGGTCACAAGAGGGTGAGTGGTTTGTCAAACCTTCTTGAAATTGTTGTTGGGAAGGTGGTGGCTGCTGCTCGAAGTGTTGACTGGGTCGATTCCGGTTTGGCCTTGTGATGGCAGGGTGTTGGCGGTGGTGCGTTTGTCATTATGGGGCCTATCTTTTTGCCGAGTTGGTGAAGCATAGGGGTGTGAACTTGTGTTCCAGAAGGCTAGGCCTGGGCTCTTTTCGCCAGTTTTGGTATGGTTGTTGGTTAGTTTATTGGTTAGTTGGTTGTGTTTGTTCTTAGTTAATAAGTCCATACTCTGTCGAGTTACGGTTGTCGTCATGGATTCCGGCGGGCGGTTGGTGTTGAATAGCTGGTTCGTTGTTAATAGAACCCCGTCTTACACCATCGTAATGTTGTGTGTTTCATTATCAGCCTGTGTTAAGGATTCCGGGGGATCCTGGGATGGCCCACCCAATAGTTTTCTATCGTGGTCAGATCTTGTTCCAGTAATTGCCATATATTTTGGTCAATTTAGCGCGATCAGCTACTCAATTTGATCTTCGCCGTTGGATCTAGTGACGCGTCAGTCTCTCTTTGCTAGAGTGAGGATATGTGGTGTTAGTTTTTGGTTTTTTTTGTCTTTTGTGTTAATCCCTAGTTGGGTGCTGTGATTGCGATGTAATTGCAGTTTCGTTGAATGAAGTTATTTATGATCCAAAAAATTTTTACCGAGATAATAACCTTGTTATATTGACAAGGATTTATTTCTTTTCATTGGTGACTTATGGAAAACTCTCTTTAAGAGGTTGGGTCTGGCTAGGGTTTGACGGCAACACCGGCATTTTTACCAGAATAGGGGGGATTTCTCTCTCTGTGGCTATAGGGAAGCTGAAAGTAGGGGTCATCATGGGCCAGGTTAGGGCTGGCCCTACCCTAAATTTTAGGGCTTAGGGTAGGGCCAGGCTGGGCCTACTCAAAGTCAACAAATTTAGGTTGGATAGGGTCGAGCCAGGACTTAAATATGTTAACCATTACCCGCCCGAAAAGCCCGATCTGTTAGGGCCAAAAGGGCTGGGTCGAGCCAACCTTCCGAAATGGGCCTTATTTTGTTTAACAAATAAAACAAATACTGCTCAAGTAAATCCCTATTTGTGTGTCTGGCCCAAACTCTAGGTTACTTGACCTAGTGGTAATAGGGTTTAGAAGGATCTAGATATTCCTATTCAATGTGTGATTACCTTTCCTTGTATGGTTTAGATTCTATACTTTGTAATCATCTATATAAAGAGACCCCTATTATCAATGAGAAGACACAGCAATTTTCTCTCAATTCCCGTTTCTCTAAAACACGTTATCTACACGAAGCCCTAACCCTGAAAACCCTAACTTCGTAACCCTCAAAATCCTACAACCACCGCCCCACATATCGAAGCCCTAGTCCCAAGGAGCCCAGAACCGACTGCGGAACCACAGGCTGTCGGAAAACCCTTGAACAGGCTGTCGGAAAATCTGAACTGGCCCCTGCCTTTTGCCTGCCCCTGCGCATCTGCAGAGATCTGTTGAGCCCTGTACCTGCATCTGCCAAGCATCTGTCGACATCTGCCAACAGCCCCTGCGAGCCTTCTGCCAAGTCCTGCCGAGACACTTGCCGAGAGCCCTGCGCACACCTGCCGAGAGCTGTCGAGAGCCCTACGCATACCTGCCGAGAGCTGCCGACAGCCCCACAACACCTGCCGAGAGCCTGTGCAACACCTACCAACATCTGCCAAGTAGCTGCTACGCGCTTGTCGACCCCTGCCGAGATCTGCCGACAACTTGTACACCAGCCCAGCAAACCCCCCGCAGTAGACCTGCACAAGCCCTGCAGCAGCCCCGCAAGCCTCCACAACTACCCTGCACTGCCCTGCCTAGCTCCGGCCATCAACAGTAACTTTTTCGGTCAAAATTTCCGGCCACTTTTAAAGGTAAATTTTTCTAAAAGTTCTCATTTTTGAAGTTTTTTTTTCATTCTTTTCTTCTTTTCTCGGGGACTTGCAAACTCCCTTCTTCTACCCCCCCCTTCCTTCTTCATAGGGAAGACCAAAAGCCAAACTATGGGGGTTTGTGCTCACTCCAAGATTGGAGCTTGTTGAGTCCTCCAAACTTAGAGTTTGTTGAGAAGAAAACAATCGACAACACACATCATTGTTTCGATCTAATTCAATTCCTCTTGGAATCAGATTTCTTAGAAGCGACTACGCTCAGAAATCCTAATTTCTTGGAAGAAATTACGCTCAGAAATTCATAATTTCTTGGGAGCGACCACGCTCATAAAGTTTATATGTTTTCGTGGTCGCTTTTTACGCTCCGAAACTAACCCTAATTTCTTGTTCTGTTTCAGGATGAGTAGCTTGAACAAATTGGATTTTGCTCCATTGGGAACAACTGGCTCTGGATATCACATGTGGGTTCGTGATATCTGCCAGCATCTCAAGTCCAGTGGAATCCTGGATATGATTCTCGAGCCTAGCCAGGACGTGCTAACTGTTGAGCAAGCTCAAGATTTGGAAGCAAATAGAGCAACCTTAGAGGCAAATAAGGCGAAAGCCATCATCCTAATGACTTGTCATATGGATGATTCGCTCCAGTATGAGTGTATGAATGAAGAAGACCCTAGATGGCTGTGGGTCTCACTCGAAGAGAGATTTGGCAATGTCCGTGACTCCCTGCTTCCTGACCTAGAAGTGAGATGGCACAGCCTCCGCTTCTATGATTTCAAGTCAGTTCTTGACCACAACTCGGAAGTACTTCGCATTAAATCCTTAATGGAATTCTGTGGTAAAGAGATCACAAATGTAATGTTGATTAAGAAGACTCTCTCTGCCTTCTCCGTCTCTGCATTGATGGTTGCTAAGAACTATCGAATTGATGTTACTACAGGAGGGATCACAAGGTTTCATGAGCTCATTGGAGCTATGAATGTCGCTGAAAATGATGACAATATCCTTGTGAAGAACTATAATTCGAGATCCGTGGAAATAGAGCATATTCCGGAATCCAATTATAGTTGCGTCCCTAAGAGACGGCGCCAAGAGCGAAACCCTAACCTTAGGGATACTTTTGGACGTTCTAGTCTATATAATCGCTCTACTTGGGAAGGTAACTGCCAAAATAGGCAAACACGGAACCGTAGAGGTCAACGTGGAGGCAACGCTTTTGGCCATGTTGGTGACGCCACCAATACTAAGAGCCATCTAAATGACGCTTTCAAAGCACCTCAATCAATGGAGTCTGAGCAAAGAGATGTGTTGGAGGTGAAAAATTCTGATGAGGAATTTGACCCAACAATTAATGTGGACTGGAGCGGGAGCTGACCTGGGAACAATCGAGAAGCTTCCTTGGGAGCTTTAACTTGAAGCTTGACCGTCTGCTCGAGGAGGGGGGGTACCTACAGAAAACTCTCTGATGCCTAAGTCAGTGCGTTTCTTAGTAGTAGAGTAG
Organism: Rosa multiflora; assembly: GCA_002564525.1. Taxonomy (NCBI): domain Eukaryota; kingdom Viridiplantae; phylum Streptophyta; class Magnoliopsida; order Rosales; family Rosaceae; genus Rosa; species Rosa multiflora. The sequence goes on along the minus strand of BDJD01001027.1, from coordinate 11,452 downwards.
AGAGAATTGGACTTCGATGATTTACCTCGTTGTCGAGCAACCTATTTATAGGTGTACTTCGGCGTAGGCTGCAAGTAAACTTGCACAGCAAGTCGCAGTGACTTGAGAGGCACACCACCATTAAGGCCATATTCACTCCTGCAATAAGCGTCACTTATTAGCGGCCTTGATTGCCATACTGAATGTCGCATTAATCGTCGTATTTACAGCTACATCAATTGTTGCATTTACTGCTGCCATTACTTCTCTTTAATTGCGTTGATTGTAGGGTCAATTTTGTTGACCACCCGCACAAGATGTATGTTCTCTATGTGGATTATCCGGTCCTTAGGCACACATTTGTAGAGCTTGTGGAGAAATTGTCACTGCCTACAAAGCATATTGTGAAGCGAGAGAAGCTCACTATGTGGAACAAGAAGATCAAGAAGATGATCTAGAATAAAGGGTTGAAGACTACAAATCTGGCTGGAATCAATAGATCGCCAATTCTGTTTTAAGTCTTTATTTTTTCTAAGAGATGTAACAGACAAGTGCCATATATGCATTAGCTAGCATTTTGGATTAGAATTTCTTTGGTCAAAGAGACAATGATGAAACTCCGTTGGCTCATGAATAAAATTTTGAGTTCTTTTCATTATGACTCCATTTTGATTCTGAGCATATGACTTTGTGACTACGATGGTTGGGCCATCAATATTAATTCAAGGACATGGAATAACCCAAGTTCCCCTTGCCAAATGGCACCATGATTACTGTCACAGAAACTCTCTACGCTCCTAGGGCAAATCGCACCTATGAATAGCCAATGGATTCCATGCGAAAAAGCATGTAGATAACATAAATGAGTTCCTTTGAAATGCCTCTAATGATTGCGAACAAAGGCGCATCTTAGAGAAGTTTATGTGTCTCTCTAGTAGACTCTATGTCACTGTTGGAGCTATTAAATCCAATGAAGTTATGAGAGAAGATCTCTTGGATTTAGACACATATTAGCTTTGTCACGACAAGATAGGTCATCCTGGTCATGATACGATAATCCATCCACTAAAGACTTCACATGGACATCCTTTCTCTCATGCGAAATGAAGCATGAATCAAAAGTTGATTCCTGGACTAAGTGTGACCAACGCTGCTGCTAGGGCACCGCCTCAGTCCGCCACCAGCCTAGGGCTGGCGTTGTCTTTATCCATGATGCCAAGGATGGCATCCATCATGGTGATGCTGCAATCACCAACTTGCTTCAAATAGCGTTTCAGACACTCAAGCCTAACCAAAATTCTCATTGGTTGCTTCTAAAGTCTCTCGCTCATTTTACAAAGCCCGTTTCTTAGGGAAATTAGGACTGAGACTATCTTTTGCAAAGGATATGAAAATACTCATTTTGTTCTTACATAGAATCCATGGGGATTCTGTGGACTGATTCAACCAACTTGCGGACGTTTAAATATCTCATGATGTTGGTTGACACGCAAACACGCTTGTCATGTGTTGTGCCATTGTCCACTTGTAATGCTGCTTATGCTACACTCCTAGCACATATCATACAACAACGGGCTCACTCCCCGGATGATCCTATTTCGTCAATTGGACTTGACGATACTAGAAAATTTTCGATGGTTATTACATTGGGACTGATGTTGGACATTTTATTCCCATGAACACACCTAAATGGTCTCGCAAAAATGACTACGCTGGTAGTCCGGACATTGGTAATGCGCACCAATTTCCTTATATTTGCTTAGAGTGATGCAATATCGCATGCAGCTATGCTAATTCGTCTACGACCCACTGCCGCTCAATCTACCTCTGCGTTACAGCTAGTGACTGGGTACAATTATCGTTTACGCATATTTGAGTGTGTCATTTATGTGCCAATTACGCCGCCACAACGCTTTATAATAGGTCCTTACAGACGAATGGGCAACTCAGTTGGATTTGAGACTCCAACAATCGTCCGCCACTTAATGCCCTTGCATGGCGATCTCCTTACCGCTAGATTTGCAGGTGTCACTTTGATGAGACAGTCTTCCCGTCGTCAGGGGAGATAAGAACACAGATGTTCAGTAGGAACGACAGGAATTGTCGTGGCCTGTCTCCACTATGTCTCATCTCGATCCCTACTAAAATGACGAGATCACACATCTGCTGCAAATATGCCTGCAAGGAAGTACGTCCCTATGAGAGGACGTAGCGCCACCCTACACGGAGGTAGGTATGGCGCCAACGCCAAAGAGAGTGGCACCCTGGCATTATAGGCCATGGCCCCAGTTAGGATGCTTGGGAAACCCATGAGTTCGAAGGATATTTTGGCACATTCCAATCCTTTGATCATCGACACTCAAAATCCGTCTCATGAGAATCTTTCGGGTTATGGTTATCGTTGGGGGATACCTCAACGTCAAAACTTATTCCTGAGAATATAGAGCTCTTTGAAAATCACACTAGTGTACATGAGACGTGGGATAGAAACTCCATCATAATTGATGATGTAGTTGCGCATTTCGTTGCGCATGAGTTTGTTGAGTCCGATGATATTGAACCACGCTCCATTGATGAATGAATGCTAACGTAGAGAAATTTGGCCTAGATAGAAAGATGCGATCCAGGTTAAGTTAGATTCTCTAACAAAGAGGAAAGTTTTTGAACCAGTGATTCCAACACCTCCTAACATAAAACCTATTGACTAATGGGTCTTCATTAGAAAGCGTGGTGAGAAAAAGATATGGCAATCTTGCCTTATAGTGCAAGGCTTCTCACAAAACGCCCTGGAATCAACTACGATGAGACATATTCTCTCGTAATGGATGTCATTGCACTCCACTACCTTGTCAGTTTGGTAGTTTCTGAATAACTGATTATGCAGCTTACAAATGTGGTCACTACGTATCTCTATGGGGATCTAGATACGGAATATACATGAAGGTTCATGGTGAACTTCATTTTCCCAAGTCAATTGGCTCTAGACCACGGAGCACGTTTACAAAGAGGATGAAACGTTCACTAAAATGACTACTTGATTGGGAATGGATATGCCCGCGCGTTTCCATAACAAGTTTCAGATTCTATCGCGGTTCACGTTGGACATGATATTCATTGGAAGCCCTTAAAGAGTTAGGGAAACCGCTGAACACTTGAAATCTGAGTTTGAGATGAAGGATTTTGGAAGAACACGATTATATCTCAGTTTGGAACTTGAGCATCGTGTCTATAGATGCTTAGGCATTTTGACAAAGGTCAAGCCTTCAAACACCCTCATGATCGTCCGTAGTCTTAATCCTAAAAAGGATCTTCTTCGCCCAAAGGATGATGACGAAGATGTGCTAGAGACAGAAGTGTCTTACTTAAGTACGATAGGCGCATTATTGTCACTATGCCAAAAACCTTAACACACTACACTTTTTGCACAATGAAAAAAAAAAATGTGTTGTGTGATGAAGGAAAGTGCATCAGACAACATGTTTACTAAACTTACGTTGTATAAGGTGGTTAAAATTCTAAAATTTTTATCTAGAGGATCATTGCACAATGGTTACAAGAATAATCTGTTGTGTGAATCAAAAAAAAATTTGCGGCAGATTTCCCTCCTAGATGGACTCAAATTTGGCTCCAAATTGTACCCTAGATGCCACTAAATTCTACAAGAGTTTAGTTACTTGTGTTGTAGGAGTATACTTGCAAATCATCATACAATGGTTTTTAGTGTGCCGTTGTGAAAATGAGTGGCCAAATTTGGAGAAGTCTCCAAAATGGCATTGATTCCCCCCCCCCCCAAAAAAAATAGCAAATTCGGCTTCAATGGTTTGTCATGTTTGCAATTTCCTACAACATAATGAACTATTTCTGTTGTGTGAATGAGAAATGCCTAGCCTAAGCGCCAAAACTGACATTTTGATTGCACAGGTGGGAAATTTCTATCTTTTGTTCCCTTAGCTGTCTAGCAATTCAGACAAGGTAAATGTATCTATATGTTGTCTGAGTAAGTTAAAAAAAAAAAAAAAGTGTATTGCTTAATGCCTTAAGAGTCGTAGGCAACTCGAGCGCACACTCAAACAAAGTTTGTCTTGGCCGTTTTTCATGTCTGAGAGAAAAAACAAGAGTTTTTCTTCATTTCAAGGCTTCGAGCCAAACCTGGAGCTTTTCTTCACCATATTCTCACCATCTTTCAAGTCTGGATTAGGGTTCAATTTGGGGTTTTTGTTCTGCTGAAAAGGGGGCCTGGGTTCTCACCAATCGAGTTGGATGCTACTCGATTAGGGTTCGAGTTTTGTTCGATTTGGGGGTTTTTTATTCTGCTAAAAAGGGGGATTGAGTTGTCACCAATCGAGTTGGGTTCGAGTTGAAGGATAAGGAAATGGGATTTCATGGGCTTAGGGATTGGTGCTCAAATCCTTTCGATTGGTGAGTTAAATTTGGGATTTCATTGCTCTTCTTCATTGTCTTTATTTGTTTGGTGCTCAAATCCACTTTGGGTTTTAAATTTTGTGAAGAAGTTCATTGTCTTTGTTCGTTTGGTGCTCAAGAGCATTCGATTAGCTTAAGTTTATAACCACTTGTTTGTGTTGGCTTTTTCGAGAGCAGTTAAGAAGAAAAAGAAGAAGAACCGATAGCTGCGAAGGTGGAATGAATTGATTTCATAGCTCCTCACAGTGCTCTCCATGGATGCATCAGTTTCCAAAGCCCCAAAGCCTAGAAGAAGAACAAGATGGTGTTCTACTTCAAACGTCAGCGATTTCACTGTCTTCATGGGCCTCAACAAGTTCTAGAACGAGGAGCTCATCAAATATGGCTTCCCCGAAGACATTTGGTAACCTCTAATTTTCCCTAAATCAATTCCAATTCTATCTCAAAATCAAGGATTTATTGCTTAAGTTCTTAGATTTGCTGCTGAAAAATTAACTTTAGGGAATAGATTAGGGTAAATTGCAGTCTTTGTATTAACAGGGAGTGTAATTGTGGTTAGTTAATTTGATCTATGCTCTTTTTGACGGGTTGCATGATGCATTTGAATGAAAAGATCAATTGAGAATGTTATGCTGTTATTGTAAATGTTGAGTAGAAGGTTAAGATTTTCGTGATATGGGGTTGGTGGTGTAATACCTATATAGATCTGGTTTTTCTTTTGGTGAGTATGTGGAAATTTAACTTCTTCTTTTTTTCTTTCTGTTTTACTGAAAAATTACAAGTGATACTTAGGATTGGACTTTTCATACTCTTTCCCATATGCTCGTTTCAGGTATACAGTCCCTTGCTCATGCAAATAACTAATGTCTATGAATGACTTTTATGTGTCTTGCTTAACCTTATAGCTATGCCATCACTAATCTGAAGTTATATTTATTTCATACAACTTGGTTTAAGTTGTTCAAAGTGAATATTGTTAACATTAGTTAGCCGTGTCACAATGTGGAATGTCAAAGGAAAGGCACTGAAATTGGAACGAGGTGTAAAGATACAACTTGCTTAACCTCAATTCGATTTGTTATATACTCAGATGGATATTTCAGTGAACTTTTGGTTTATTTTTATTAGGTCCTGTGGCGGTGGCGGCGGCTCTGGCAAGAAAATCATTTGACCTCGGAAAAAAAAAAGGAGAAAAGTCAATTTCTTCCTCCTGTTTATTTGGCTGGGTTCTGGAAGAATATCAATAGGAGGAAGAAATTGACTTTTCTCCTTTTTTTTTCCGAGGTCAAATGATTTTCTTTGGTTACTTTCTCTTCTTCTTTTGGGAGGATTGAAAACTGAGTTGACATCTCAATTTTAACTTTGAGTTCAATTAGTTTAGCTTCTGAGTTTCTGTCCTTGGGTACTTTTCAACATAATCTGGAGGTGTTTAAGAAATTAGTTCTTATTTTCTATCGTGTTTTGCTCTTGAAACTTATAATTTATCTGCAACTCACTTTGTTATCCTTTCCCCTTTGTTTTCCCAAATTTCTTCACAAGTAACTATTATTGGTTTGGGTACTGAATGTTTTGAATAACTTTGGTATTTTAACATCCTTCTCTTCTCAAAAGTCTCTCTCTTTCTTTGTTCTGTTATTCACATCTTTCATATGCGTCTATTTTCTTTGTTAGTATGCAACACTAAGTGTTTGCTTTATTGTCAATCAAGTTGATTTTCTTATCGAGTGGAGATTGCAATTTTTTTATTATGTCTATTTTTGTTTCTTTCTTCTTGAAACATAACTTGAATTATGAAACCTAATTCAAGGTGTATTTATGTTCTGTTAGGTGTTGAGGGAGCTAGTTGAGCTCGTTTGTTTTTTGTAACATGTTTAGACAATCTTCCTTGTACAGAGGTGAGTGGATATTGATTATTCTATTTATATTGAGTTCTTGTTATCATGTTGGATGTGCTTGGTTTAATAACCATGATGTGGTGACTGATGATTGTGAGAGTTTCAAAGTTGTGAACTGCAGTGAACTTTTGATTTATGTTGTGAAAGCATAAAACTATAGATGTTGTCAACCTCATTCTTTTAGAAGAGCCCATGTTTGTATGCTGGACTAAAATGTTTCAGATAACTCTAAAAGGGCATGTTTTTGTTTTGCTATACCCTTTAACACTTTAGAAACTGGGAGTGTATTTACTGTTATGTTTTTTTTTTTGGGTAGTCATTTGCATCTAGAAAAAAAATTTGATCTTATCATGTGGACACAAGTGCTTAGTTCGTAATACCAGATGTAAATATAAGTCTTTGTATTTTGTCTTTCTTTGCATCTTCTTGCTTGTGTCATTTTGTCATATTGCTCATGGGTAGTGTGGCTTTTGATGTAGAAGTATTGTATGCAGCTTCTTGAAACAAGTTGATGTGGTGGCAGAAGCAGAAGAAAAAAAGAGGAGCTGCAGGAGCAAGCATTAGTCGTGGCCGAAGTGGGCAAGCAATCATAAATAGTCCAATAAACAATGATCCATTTCTAGCACACTAATGTCCTTGTCCTGGATGCAATGTTAAACAATAAATTGTCACCGATTCATGATTTTGTAGAACAATGACTAATACGAATTGTATCTTGGTGGATCCAATGTACTTTGAAGTTTAAAATATGGGTTGAAGTACTATTAGTTCATTTGATTGTTTGCATCAAATTTTATTTCCATTTTATCACTACTATTCATTAGGTAAAATGAATGTTTAAATGATCATACAACAGATTTTTCATTTATCAGACAATGGTTTTTTCAAAAAATAAGTCTTCTAATTTACTCTCACACAACAGAAAGCACTGCAACCCCATTGTCTGACATGGCTTAACAAACAACGGATTTAAACAAATTCTGTTGTCTGAAAGCAGCACCTCAATTGCTGGGCAGCTGCGCTTGACATCTGCCAAGCCATCACACAACAGTTATAACACATACCCGTTGCCTAAGTATTTCTCAGACAACTGTGTTCCACCGTTATCTGAATTTTCAACAGACAACGGCTCGCTCTACAACGGTGGCACTCCAAATCACACAACAGTTTTTGTCTGTCGTCTGATAAGTTTTTTGGTATAGTATGTACTTCGCTCAATGCACAAGACTGGACATCTCATTTGCCATGAACTTGTTAGCTAGATATAACTTCGTGCCAACGCAATGCCATTGGATTGGTGTAAAGGATATCTTTTGATACTTGAGATGTATGATTGATATGGGCTTGTTCTATATATCCCTACAGAGAGACGATGGATTCGGATCCATCATACACCAGGAACGCCGCCAACACTAGTCTGCGTCCACTATCCCCATCCCAAAATGATAAGCGTTTTGGAAGGTTTTGCTGATGTTGGGTATCTCTCTGACCCACACAAAGGTCATTCCCAAACTGGTTAAGTGTTCACCATGGGTAAAGACTATGATATCTTGGAGGTCTACAGAACAGACCCTAGTCGCTATATCTTCGAACAACGCAGAGATCATTACTCTTCATGAAGTGGTTCGTGAATGTTTATGGATTAGATCCATGATTACGCATGTTCGAACAATTGTGGTTTAAAGTCTACCATAGATGAGCCTACGAACATTTAGGTTAATGATGCTTGTTTTGAAAGAATGAAGTAAGGCTACATCTAAAGCGACAACACCAAGGATAATCAACAACAACAGACTCTCCTCAAAGTGAACTAGGTTCAATCTGGGGAGAGTATGACAGACTTGCTCATTAAGTCATTGCCTAAATTCCACTTTCGAGAAACATGTTGGTAGCATCGTTTGCCGAAGTTATCCGAACTCTAATGACAGTAGTCATCAGGGGGAGATGCAGACATCAGGGGGAGGTGTCTACATCTATGGTCTCGAAACGTAAAGGGTGTGTTGTGTTCTTTTTCCCCTTTGACCGAGGTTATCTTTGTCCCATTGGGTTTTTGTTACTCGGCAAGGTTTTTAGCGAGGCAACGAGAGAAGCACCACGTTTGGGCGACACAAGGCGGAGTGTTCAAGTAAATCCCTATTTATGTGTCTGGCTTAAACTCTATGTTATTTGACCTAGTGGTAATATGGTTTAGAAGGATCTAGATATTCCTATTCAATGTATGATTACCTTTCCTTGTATGGTTTGGATTCTATACCTTGTAATCCTCTATATAAAGATGCCCCTATTATCAATGAGAAGACACAGCAATTTTCTCTCAATTCCCGTTTCTCTAAAACAAATACATTATTTTTTAATTTTTTTTTTCTCAAAATGTGGCTCAATAGTTATATAAATAATACAAGACTCATTGTTTTTTTTTTTTTGGGTTACAAGAGGGACCTAAAAGGCCCAAACAAAAGCAAAGAAAAAGTTAAGAAGAGACAGTTCTCCTAGTTCTAGTTACAGTAGCAAGATCATCAAGGAAGGCTTGGGTAGCATGGACAGGAGGATCCATAAATGTGATGAGGCCAGGCTCATGATCAATGCTGCATCTAGCCAAAGCATCCGCGGCCATATTACATTTATTAATGTTGATTAAGTTGGTTATATTCAATTAACTATCTCTCTAAATCTCTCGATATTAATTTTGTGTAACAAAGAAAATAAAAATTAAAGAAAACAAAGCTTATGAAATCAATTATAAAGAAAGAGATAAATTTCATATTATAGAAAAAAGAGAAACATAATTAAAAAATTGAAAAAAAAATTGAAAATTATTAGGGCTTATTCAGGCGGACTTAAAGGGCCGGGCCGGGCATGACCCTAACGGGTTCAAAAGGGTCGGGCCGGGCTTCATTTTCATGGCCCATACCCTACTCTATTTTAGAAATTGTCGGGCTTCGGCCCTACAGGCCGGGCAAGCTTAGAGCCAAAGGGCCAAATGATGACCCCTAGCTGAAGGGATAGGGTTTTTTCCTCATCGTTCTAAACTGGCTTTCAAGGGCGGCAGTCGGGCTTTGGGCCTTAGTTTTGGGCAAATTGTCGTCGATCCTCAGCCAGTGGTGACCTGTCAAAAGAGAGGCACTGGAGGCTGGGTTCATGGTGGCCTGCTGAAGGCTTCTTTCTACGATGCTAATCTGGGCCTGGTTTTGGTCTTGAGGACTAATGGCCTCGCCAGAAGTCGTGGTCTTGTTTCTTCTCTGCTGGCATGGCGGTGCCTCCTTGGGCGGCGGTCAGTTTGGTGGCTTCAGCAGGGACGGTCAGATCGGCGGCAGGAGATGGAGTGATGACCGGGTTGGTAAAGTTGTTTGATATGCCGACGGGGAGTCCAAATGAGACGGCGTCCAGTTTGGGACGACGACAGTGGACGCCAAAGGGGAGATGGATCCTCTAGCCGAGATCCGAATCTGGGATCCGGGTCTGATCTGGTTTCGAATCTAGATCTGGGATCCGGGTCGGATCCGGATTTGGGCTTGGATTGGGATATGGTTGTTGGGCTAGATCTTGGTTTGGGTGGTTAGTTAGGCCTGGGGCCCTTTTGGGCTTCTTTTGCTTTTAGTTGTTTTTGCTTTTGATTATTTAGGTAAGGTCAATGACAGAGGATTACCTACTACTCGACGCATTTCGGTGTGTGGAGGAATAGTGCACCATATCATTGGTACCTTTTTCAGTTTTTTAAATGAGGTCGGTGACAGACGGTTACCCGCTACTTGACGTATATCTCTGCGTGGAGGGATGGTGCAACATATCGTCGGTACCTTTTCACATAGCCCGGGTTTTGTCCGGTGCTTCATCAAATGCTTAAGTGCATCCCTTTTTCTTGCTTTTCTTATTGTTTTTTGCTTTTCTTATTGTTTTTTATATTTCTCAATGCGATGTAGTTTCTACATCTATTTGTTGAAATATTTTTATTTAATAAAAACTTGTCAGTTTGCTTCAAAAAACAAAAAAAAATACTAGTTATATTGAGTTGAACCCAACTTTTACATTAAGATAATATTCAAAGAACTATTTATTTATAAAAGTGTAGGTCATTCATTAGACATGTTATGCTCTTAGATAACCATCAATGTGCTTTTTATTTACAAAAGTAATGTTGGGTAATAATTAGAATGTATTTTTATCACAGTAAGTATTTGACATCATGCATCATCAATTTTGTAAATAAAAAGGAAATTTGACATATATGAATATATGATATATGCTCTCAAACACAAGGTCTGTACATGTCCAAATGAGCTTTAACGCTAACCTCAAGACATTCTCACGAATGCAATGCTTCAAAGCTTAATGACGTAGAAATTCACATCGACATAAATGTTCATAACCAGAGAAGCAACGAGCCTCGAATTTTGGGATTGGGTTAATCGATATTGATTAAAACAGTCGATATTGATCCCTTTGTGCATCTCATCTCTCCCTCTCCCTTCAACTGGTTTTTCTGGTTGATTTCTTGGCAGAAGACGTTCTCCAATTCGGAGATGGTTTGAGTTATGGATTTCTTGTCATTAAATAATAGATATAGATTGCAGTTGGTAGGGTGTTTTATCAGAACTATCCTCTTTTCAATTAATGCAAAGTTGCAATCTTCTTGCTCTCCAAATTTGGCCGAATCGTGGTTTTGCCTGCTAGTTCTGCTTCATTCTTAGTGGCGTCGCTGCTGTGGAGGCTGTTTATTTTGGGCTCTCAAATTGTTTGTTGCTTAGTTGCTTCGTCTATGGGCCTGCCTGATTTAGGCTCTATTGTTTTTATTTTTTTTGTCCATTGTCTTTTGACCCAGTGTGTTGGGTCAGTTTGTTAGTTTGTTTTTATGGTATTTTCTTTTGTTATTATAATATATTTCTCTTGTTTGCTAAATAATTATAACTATAATAAACAGTCGACATAAATGTTTGCTTTTCGAGGTTTCATGGGCTTCAAGTTTAGAGCTGGTATAGACTTTTCTGCAGTTCAAAGCCCAACATATTAAATCTTATTTTACGTGAGGGATTACTTATATGATTAAACACAAAATCCCTACAAGATCAAGTGGACCACACACAAACTCCAACAGATTTGAACACCCAAAAACAAAGATTAAAAACTTGGCCAATGATGAAATGGCTTTAGTTTAATGG
>BDJD01001026.1:124129-160193 GCA_002564525.1 Rosa multiflora | reverse complement strand
CTCTCAAATCACAGCTCCAATCACACCCCTCCATCCTCTCCTTCTTCCCGACATGCAACACCACCTCCACACCATCCTCACCTGCAACTTCATCGGTTTAGCCGACAACTTCGGCCTCTAGCCCAACTTCGATCAGAGGCAATTTTCGGCAGACAAAGATTAACAACTTCGGCCTCAACACCATCTTCACCTGCAGAAAATTCGAGCTGTTCTTATTCACCAGCTTCGCCACTCCGCTGCTACCCACCATTGTGCCTCGTCGATTAGTAAACAAAGGGCTGGGAGCCTCCACCATCGAGAAATTGAGGCTCACGTTCTGCGTGTCCTGCGCGGCCAATCGACGACCTTGCTAGGCTGGTCGTATCCGAGTCGGTCTTGCATGTCGTAGAATTGAATGGCGGTGTGGGCGACGAGCCTGATACTGCGATCCCAGGGGCCTTTGGTGGTGCAAACCTTGCTGTGGCTGTCCTTCCGGCTGGTGGCCCTTAGAATGTGGCCTTGAGCCTCCACGATTTCGCTAGCGGTGGAGGAAGAAGCAGTCCTTATCCCCAAACCCAATCGAGAAGCAGCGGAGGTTGACGTTGTTATGCGGTGGTGGAGGTTGTTGTGGTCAAGTCATTGGCGACGGCGGTGGGGATGAACTCGGAGTGTGCGGTGAAGCCTCAATGCACAATTTGAATTTGCTATAGGATTTGAAGTTGGGGGAACCATAAACATCTGTGGTGCATGAAGGTGGATTGAGACGCAGCGGCGGTGGGTATCAGGACACTTAAGGGACTTTTAGAATGATACCTGAACTTACAAAGTTATCAATGTGATACCTGGACTCATTTTTTCGTATCAATGTGATACCTACAGCCAATTTCCATCACGGAGCCGTTACGGAAATTGGTCATAGGTACGATGTTGATACGAAAAAATGAGTCCAGGTATCACATTGATAACTTTGTAAGTTCAGGTATCATTCTAAAAGTCCCTTAAGTGTCCAGACACCGTTGGTGAATTTTTCCCGCCGAAAAATTGGTTAATACACAATTTTATGCACAGGCATAAGCAGAATGAGTAAACTACAAGAACGTCACAAATATGTTTTATTCACACTTCAATTAAAAATTCAGTGCAGTACAATTATCTCCGAGCAAAAAAAAAAAAAAAATTTACATGCCGTTCATTACCATGACTAAATTCTACACAATTTGATTCAGTGTGACTGTCTGTTTACTTTCCCACAATGAGTTTTGCTCTTGCATGCCCCTCATTTATCAGGAACTGCTCCCCTATGCCAAAATGAGCCATCACTAACCAAACAAAAGTGACAAGCTCTCCACCTTTGCTCAGCAATTGGACATGGTCATTTGCTCTGCAATGACCTGCAGCATATGCTAGTAGTTCCACCCACACTTCACTCATGAGTTTCCATTTCTTTTCATCCAAAGTCATCAGTTCTTTCGCCAGAATAGATGCATCAAACAACACGGATTTACTTCGATCCCCTTTAACAGCAACCGGCCGAACATCTGTATTTACCTCGAGAATTCTCTCACATGCCTCTTGTGGAGTGACTTTTGGTCCTAGTTCCCTTCTGCTGAAGAACTTTATGGCTTCTGCACATGTATCGCGGAATCTTATTTGTCCAATTCCTGCCACAGTAGACATCATAGTAGGCTGCATAACTAAGAGGTATACCATGTAATCAGACAAGATCTTACAATGTTCAATTGCAGTCTGAACAGCTACAGCCTTGTATGGTTCCTTCTCCTGAACTTTTAGATCCATGTCAAGATTATAACAAAACTCAGTAGCAATGTGCCACAGTAGAATGCTCTGATCAAATTCAACATCAACAACATAACGGAGCAAGTTACGACAATCTTTATAGTTATTCCAGTCACTATCCTGTAGAATCCAGTCACCTCTGGCCGAACTTATTCTCCTGGCAGTTTCAGGATCATCTGCGAGCATGGACTTACTTTTCAACTGATCAAAAATGAATTTCCATAGCTCTTTTTCGAGTCGCTTGCTCCTCCTATATTTGATCTTATCTCGAAGATCCTTAAGACCCATCAAGTAGATGATTTCTAAGCAGGCCATGCAGAAGTAATCAAAAATATTAGGACTCGGTTTTGGACATTCCTTGAGGGAATAATGTATCAAGTTAAATATGGAGACAGATTCGTACCACCTTCGAAATAGAAGTTGCCTACACCTCTCCAAATATGGATTTGCATTTTCGGCAAAGAACCACCAAGATTGCTTGAGAGTGATGTACCTTTTGAGAATATTGGCAAGACAAGAATCCTGGCTAGACTTCTTCACAGCAGCAACAGTCCAATCAGAGAATATAAGCATGAACACAGCTATTGAATCCAAGGCCAAGGCACCAAAAAGCAAAATATAGGTAATTCCAACATCAAACCCATGGAAATCATGTTTCTCTATTTTTTGGAAGCAAACAAGAGCTGTGCAAACTGCACTAAAGGATATAGCTCGGCAAATGTATCCCTTCTTAGAATGCACAACCACCACCTTGGTGAATAGAGCTTCATATATGAAATTAAGCTCAATTGCAACCAACTTGAAAGCATCCTCTGCTGTTCTGTCATGGAAAAACACACGGCTCTCAAATCGTTCATGAAAGCTGAAAATGAGATCCACAATAAGACCCTTGAAGATGTTAAAGAAGTGAAAAGCATGGCGAACCAGTGCAATATTATGTTCCATATCTCCAGGGTCCACCACATAAGTAGTAGTCCTGGAATCTTTGCTGCGCTCCGCTGTCAACTCTATATGAGTTGGAAGCTTGGCATCTTTTTTCGAAGAGTATTCCTCCATCAGCTTTGCATAATTGGGACCAGGATCAGGTTTCTTAATCATGGACTCCTTAAAATTATCCAAGCTTGCAAGATACAGAGCACGTGTGCGCTCGGCATACTTGATGATTCCTGCTACAAATAGGAGAACAGTCGGCAACCACAGCTTGTTTTTGGGAAATGATTGAATGAAGACATAAACCGCAGCTATAACCTGGAACACAAGCCCAAACAAGTGTCTTAGCCACAATGTGTTATCCTCAAGAGCAAATGCTGTAATTGTGTCTGGACCACCAAGGTGTAACAGAAGAAAGGGCGCCCAAAATGCCAGAAGATCGCTATTAAAATGACCAGTGTTGTTGGGGTTTGGAATAAATGGATTGTCGCCCTGGCTGTTTGCAATTAAGCCAATTGCAAAGTTAGCTGCCCAGTCTGCAAGCAAGTAAGATGACCAGATAACCATGGTTACAAATAAGCTAGGTGATCGCTTTCGAAAGGGTGCACCAAGAATTAAAATAGTTTGCAATGAGAGGCTGAGGAGTACAAAACCCCGGAGATTCCACTTTTCCCATATATTCTTGACACTGGTAGGAATGGGAGAAACCATATCCTCTCCTTCTTTGACTCCCTTAGTTCTCTTTTCTTTCACACCACTGAAGAACAAAAAAAGTTTCTATTAATTAATTGAGCAAATGGGGATGGGATCTTTTCAATTGCAAAAGCATATAACTATTCACTTTAAAATGTCTTAGTTTTTTCCTAAACAGGTATCAGTAGCAGGATATCTAACACTGGTGAATCTCCAAAACTGCAGAAGGTGCTGGTTGCATCTTTTCAATTGAAGGAACTCATCAAAAACCAGATTGAATCTCACCTTCACATCCTATAGTAGAGGTTTATACTAAAAAGGGATGAAAGCCTGGTTATAGTATGTTAAAGATCATTAAGAAAACAGAAGCAACAAAACTGATCGAACCTTTCCAAACATTCCAATCCCTTAGTTGCTATACTATTACTCGAACAACAAGACCATTTCCCCTAAACGAACAATATACTAAGATCATAAGAAACTTTGACATCTGTAAGTAAGGAAACAAAATCTTCTGCAATGTGAAAATTGGTTCTGAATTCTAAATGGAAAGCTTGCATAAGAAATACTTGAGGTTTCGGAAACATACAGCAATACCCAATATTAAAACAAAATCAATTAGTAGAGAAATATTTAGGAATATGCAGATGATGACCAACACAGTGTCTTCTAGATGGATCAGCTTAGTTGACAAGGATAGGCAAAATGTATAATGTGTTCAACGGTTGAATAGTACAAGCAACATTAACAGTTGATGAATCAAAGAAAAGAACACAGCAGAGAATGACGATAAGTGAAGCAAAACCTGATGGGTTGAGTGGACTCGGAAGTCGAACCACGAACCAATTAAGCTGCGCAGAAGAGTAAGAGGGTCTGCTTCGTTTCGTACTGTTTCAGTTGAAATGATACTTCTCAGTCCTGCTTGGAGTCAACTGTGAAGTCTTTCATTATATTTGAAACCAGTTCACTGAAGTTTAAATAACATCTTGGTTTCCCATCTGAGCTGTCAAAGTACCATAAATTATGCAAATTCCAAAGTTAAAGGAAATACAAAATTCCAAAGTGGATGAATTGAAGGTCACAGTCAGCTAAAGCAAACTAAACCATGCACCTTGGCTCTGTAGTAATCTAGATTCTAGCATTAGCTATGTCTTAAACTCTTAATCAAGTCTTGATTAATTAAAATGATAATACAAAGTTTTGTAGCTCTGCTACAGAACATAACCATGATTCACGTGCATTTGCTATTTAACTTGGCAATTTTGTCATGCTATAACCTTGTATGAGCCAAATCAGCTATAAAATTTCAGATTATGATTGATATGAAATTACGATTCCTACTGGCCACAAGAATGGCATAACTTTTTGCTCTCTCTTATTATTCCAAAGTGGATGAATTGAAGGTCACAGTCAGCTAAAGCAAACTAAACCATGCACCTTGGCTCTGTAGTAATCTAGATTCTCGCATTAGCTATGTCTTAATCAAGTCTTGATTAATTAAAATGATAATACAAAGTTTTGTAGCTATGCTACAGAACATAACCATGATTCACGTGCATTTGCTATTTAACTTGGCAATTTAGTTATGGTATAACCTTGTATGAGCCGAGCCAAATCAGCTATAAAATTCAGATTATGATTGATATGAAATTACGATTCCTACTGGCCACAAGAATGGCATAACTTTTTGCTCTCTCTTATTACACTTTTCTTAGCTTGTGGTGGACAATTGGTACAATTACTAATCTAGGAAATGTACAGAGAAGTTTACTTTTTTTTAAGTGCAAGCAATCCCCTTGGGCTTTTTCCCTACTCTGAGCTTTTTCAGTGATCCAATTTATGTCCGGAGCTGGAAGTGCCTGCTTTAAACTGTGACCATGTTCTAAGATTCCCAGACTAGTTATCAAGCTTGCAGAACAACTCAAATATCTTACATACCTTAACCCTTTTGAGAAATCAATGTTCTTTGCTTCACTGTGATGCTTAAACCACCAGAATACCAAAAGCCCTCTTCTTTATTGCCTCATTTGTAGGGTTCACAGTGAAAAGCAACAAGCAATGCTCCTAAACATGCCACACTTAAATGTAAGTCACGCCTTTTATGGAGCCCCTTGGCATCAAAGTCATTAAGCAAGCACGGTCTGGCATTGTTTGACAATTTTTTATGCTACCGGGTGAATTTGGGTATTTCAGTTTGATAATTATAATACCAAGTAACCGAAGCTGGGATTGAAATTGCTTGGTTTCGAATCAAAGCTTGAAGATTGATTTCAGAAAAGACAACAAAATGGGAAGAGATGGAATTGTATAAACATTTGAACTAGTGATCATTAATATATTTGTAACTAGACAGAATCATCAACAAGCTTTCATAGCTCAGTTGGTTAGAGCACCCGTTTAGTAAGCGGGAGGTCTTGAGTTCAACTCTCAATGAAAGCACATTATTTTTTTTCTTTTCCCTTTTTCTTGTTGTTGTTGTTGTTGTGTGCAATGTAATCAGGCATCAGCCAATCAGGACTACTCAAGCAACCAAATACATTTCTACTAGTGTACCAAAAAAAATACATTTCTACTAGTTCAAAATAAGTTGAAGTTCAAAGATAGCATCAAAATGGCAAAGAGAGTGTCATCACATTCCATTTGTTTCATCAGATTGTACTGATAAATTGACCCAATAGTCACTCATGGGAACATGAGCATCATCACTATAGGAACCACATGGAAATATGGGCTCTTGCTGCAGCCACACTTGATCAGCAGCACTTGATAATGTAAATCCAGCAGAATCTGTAAACATAGCCTCAGAATTTTCCACCGCTGTTGGTGTCACCTGAGAATCTGTCCACAAACTTTGCATCAAGCTTGCAGAACAACTCAAATATCTTACATACCTTAACCCTTTTGAGAAATCAATGTTCTTTGCTTCACTGTGATGCTTAAACCACCAGAATACCAAAAGCCCTCTTCTTTATTGCCTCATTTGTAGGGTTCACAGTGAAAAGCAACAAGCAATGCTCCTAAACATGCCACACTTAAATGTAAGTCACGCATTTTATGGAGCCCCTTGGCATCAAAGTCATTAAGCAAGCACGGTCTGGCATTGTTTGACAATTTTTTATGCTACCGGGTGAATTTGGGAATTTCAGTTTGATAATTATAATATCAAGTAACCGAAGCTGGGATTGAAATTGCTTGGTTTCGAATCAAAGCTTGGAGATTGATTTCAGAAAAGACAACAAAATGTTTGAACTAGTGATCATAAATATATTTATAACTAGACAGAATCGTCAACAAGCTTTCATAGCTCAGTTGGTTAGAGCACCCGTTTAGTAAGCGGGAGGTCTTGAGTTCAACTCTCAATGAAAGCACATTATTTTTTTCTTTTCCCTTTTTCTTGTTGTTGTTGTGTGCAATGTAATCAGCCAATCAGGACTACTCAAGCAACCAAATACATTTCTACTAGTGTACCTAAAAAAATACATTTCTGCTAGTTCAAAATAAGTTGAAGTTCAAAGATAGCATCAAAATGGCAAAGTGAGTGTCATCACATTCCATTTGTTTCATCAGATTGTACTGATAAATTGACCCAATAGTCACTCATGGGAACATGAGCATCATCACTATAGGAACCACATGGAAATATGGGCTCTTGCTGCAGCCACACTTGATCAGCAGCACTTGATAATGTAAATCCAGCAGAATCTGTAAACATAGCCTCAGAATTTTCCACCGCTGTTGATGTCACCTGAGAATCTGTCCACAAACTTTGGAGTTCACCAAATGTTTCACAGATGCTCTGCTGTTCTGGAATCTGGGGTTTGTGATAAACTTCATCAGCAATACCAGAACTTGATGAAGAGAAGTTTTCTCTTGAAGTTTCAGATGCCTTTGGAGCTTCCTTATCAAGAAGAAAGGTTTCAGTTTCAGATGAAGTATTCTCGCCGCTTTTGGCTTTGTCATTGTTGAGGTGCCTTTTCAAGTGGGTGTGCCAGTAATTCTTGATTTCATTGTCAGTTCTTCCAGGAAGTTTTGCTGCAATTACAGACCATCTTGAACACACAAACGAGAAGAAATAGCAATTATATCAATTCTTTTGGAGAAAATATTTGCACTAACAGTATAACTCAAATGCTTGGAATGGTCTAATTGGTTACTTGGTATTAAAATTTACTTGAATAATAGGTTATAACACTGATTCCAACCAAATAGGATTTCTGGAAATTAGATTTCTGGAAATTACCTGTTTCCCATATTCTGTTGCAACTTGATTATGGTCTCCTCTTCTTCCTTGCTGAAGTTTCCGCGCTTAATATCCGGCCTCAAGTAATTCATCCAACGAAGTCTACAACTTTTCCCAGACCTTGCCAGACCTAAGAGAATTGAGGCAGGGGAAACAGAAGGTCACGTAAGTTGCATATGATCATCATCCACAGCCAAATGTAAATGCCAGAAACAAATACTGAAAAATGAAGATGTACAGTTTTCTTACCGGCAGGTTTAGGCATCTGACTCCAATTCCAAATACCATATCTTTGAATGTAAGCTATCAACTTATGATCCTCATCAGGACTCCATGGCCCTTTCTTCAAAGGTCTCTTCTCTTCACACTGCTGAGTACTACTCCTCACCATTTTTCCACAGAATCTGTCTCAGAGATTCAAGCTGCTCATTGTTATGTCATCGATCATTTACCTAAATCATCACAAAGTCCCTGTGTTAAACGTGTTGGCAAGTACAAATTCTCCGATAATTGTGAAGCTTTTCAAAGGCTAAGCAGTGATATTCAAGACTAGGTTCCCCTTCCAAATAATTTCTTTAGAGAATCCCAAGTTTGAAAGCTGAGAATTTGACATCAACTTTTACCGACGAATCACTCGAGCAAAAGGTTTTCTTAAATTCAGTTAACAACAACAATTTTCAGCACTGATTTTCTGAAGTGCGCTTGAGATCAACCTTTTTCAACTGATAATTCATCGATATAGGATTTTTTTTTTTTAATTCAGTTGACGTCGTCTTTGCCCTCGAATATTTCACTCGCAAATGGTACTATTAAATTCAGTTAAAATTTTCCCTCAAAAAAAATTTTTCAGTAAACAATAGAATTTAAAGATAATATTAATAAAACATAACATCCCCTTTTTAATATATTTACTTTAGATAACCTATTCTTCTGGAGTTCCAGTAATGAAAACTTCGTGCAACACATTTCTTTTCAGTCACAACTCACAAGTCACAAGTCTACAAAGATACTAATTCTATATATAACGACAAACAGTACATCAAGTTTGAATTTCACAGACTCGAAATTCTAAAGCACGAGGGGATCGATAGTTAGTACTTGCATATATATAATCTAAATTCACACTCAACATGCATTATACTAGTTAGCAGGGACTTACTATTGAAATTGCATTGTTTAAGCTGGAGATGAAGAGGATGATGGTGCTATATAATACAGATTAATATTAATCATTTCGAGTCATATTTTAGTGGCCATTTGAGGAAGAGCTTCAAGTTTTTCAACGAGGTAGAAAATCAACATGTTGAGATATTCTTATGATCTTCTCAATATAATTAACATGTGATTATACACTGCATATTTTACTTAAAAGTCGGCCCAGTTGCTACATTCTTTTGTTGCCCTCTCCTTTCAAATATCCAACTCATATGAAAGCGTGAATGAACCATGTAATCCTCTTGGACATTTTTCGTCCCTAAATTAGCGCAATGCATTTCGTATAGCCAATCCGGCCATCTAATCGAGGAGATTAAAGCGTATAAGAAAGCAACCAAGACATTTAAGGCTTTGCAGTACTGAATTCTAATTCACTCTTGTAAACATCCGAACAGAATGCTATTCAAACCCAACGGACAGAACAGTAAGCATAAGATGAGCAATATTTAACATTTCATTGATTTCTTTGAAAAAGGATATGGATATTCGATAACGTGTTGATCATCACATGTTCTACAACAACGCAAATCTAGAGAACGGGGTCTCTAAAAAACCCCCACACATGTATGTACAAATACATAGTTACCCGCACCACATAACTTTAGCTTATATGGCCTTCCATCTCTGACAACTCAGCAACAATCACCAGGTGGAGGAGCAGAATCAAGCTCTAGTTCCCAATCACAACAACAGCAAATCCTGAATGTAAAATGTTTGGACTCCATGGTTGATTATTTCCCTTCCGTGGGGAAGAAACCAAATGGATATTTAGCTTTGAATGATAGCTGTAGTTAATTTCTCAATTGAGGGTAAATGGCCAGCTTGTTGAACTCATGAATATGCACAAGTCGCTGTACTTTTTTGCGCGTTGCAGAGGTCGGGGGACTTGATTGACACAAGAGGAGGTGCTTGGAGCTCAAAGAAAGACTTTCCTCCTTCTCCAAGGCTGCCTATGTATATTGAATCACCCCTGCCATGCCAGGTGCCATCTTGGACATTGTTCATCTCTAATGTTCTGGCTTCCTGCTCACAGAACAAGAATACTATCTATGAGTTTCCAAGAATAAGAAGCTTGTCAAACTTAGTGCCAACGTCTACTTTTAAGTTTACTAATCTATCCAGAATATATGGGTTGGAGAAGAGATAATGACCTGAGATAATGTGCAGCATGGGCAGACAAGGTGGTAGATGCAATCATCCATGGAACTATCATTACCCTGAAAAGAATAACATTAACACAAGAATGTTTGTTAATTCAAGTGTAACCATGAAAGAAAACAAACATAAGAATGCCCACATTCAAACATAGCAAAAGCTCCGTTACAGAGTACCAAAATGACAATAGCCATTTTATATACCAGAAAGCTACATGATTAGGCGGTTCCAATGGAAATAGAACTATTCATGTATTCATGATATGCTTGCCAAGTAGAGCATCATCAACCACATAGCATTATATTAGACAGCATATTTACCCACATGTTCTGTATTTCCTACATCTAATGTAGCTTTTGCATGCCTAATCACCACTAAAGTCAAATGATTTCCTCCCTATTATTGGAATTAAGGAGAGAGCACATGAATACAGATGAATGTGAGGAAAGTACTAATGTTGGACAAAGAAAAGGAAATACTGATTCAGTTAACACCAAACATGATTGCTAGCAAGAAATGGACACAATGACAGACAAAGAGAGAGTGATTACCCTTATGTTAAATTTGTTTCTTATCTGTGTACGGAAGTACCCCAAATACGTTCCTAGTGTAATGGTGAAAGCAACCACCAGATATATAAAGCAGCGCTTCTTGGTGATAATAAACGCAATGCAGTTGAGAAGGATGCTCGCAACAAGAACTAAATGAAGAGTTCCCTGCAAAACAATATACCAAGATTCAAAATCTCCCTAAACAATCCTCTTCGGTGGAAGAACCTATCACTGAACGCTCATTCAACTCGGTACAATATGGCATCTCTCACTCTCCTCAAACCAAAACTTCCGACTAAAAGATTTCGACTTTGATCACTTCACAAACGGACAAAGCAAAAGAAACAAACCTGTAAAAAGCCAGGACCAAAACCAGCTCGCTTCATGTTCTTCCCAAATGTATAGCACGGACAGCTGCAGCATCAATCACACCGTTAGTACAAAAGCAGTCAAAAACAATTCTCATTCTCAAAACAAAAATGACGAGAAACCCGATTCCACAAAGAGTCTAACCACTTAGTCAAGTGGGTCAATGAGGCTTCCAATTCAATCCATTCCATGTACAAAAAAGCATTGACCTTTTTCCAATTTCCTTTGACCAATTTCTATATCTCCCAACATCCAAAAATAGAAACACTTTGAAATCCCAAAACAAACATAAAAAAATCCAGTGAATCAAATTTCGGGCAGGAATCCAAAATCAATACTTTCTTCCATCGGAAAACAACCGAAATTCCGGTGAATAAATTTTCCGGCTACTGTAATTAGATAAGAAATAGTACATACCAAGCCGACTGAATAGCGACGCGGCGATCGTCGAACCAATCGAGAAGCTCACCCTCCCACATCCGGAACACGCCGCCGAAATCGCCAACCTCAGCTGCTTCTTCTTCTTCTTCTTCTCCGGCACCAAAGCTCTGGAACTTGGCGGCGGACTTGCCCTGGGTCTGTAATGCGACGGTGGAGCAGAGCATGTCGAAATCCAACACCGCCATTCCGCCGCCGCCGCCGCCGCCGCCGACCAGCCTCTCCATCTCCTCCTCTTCCGCCTCGTCCCTGCTCAGCACAACCCTCTCTGCTTGCTTCTCTAAATCCCCCATTTTGGTTTTTGAACCCCAAAACGTGAAACAAATTTTAGGGTTTGGTTTCTCTCTCCCGTCTTCCCCTCCCCTCCCCTCCTCTCCTCTCCTTCAATGAAAAGCGTGATTTTTCTGAAATGAAAATAGTGGAAACTTTTTGGGTTTTCTGAAAATATTTTAAACTTTTTTTTTGGGATATGGTGGCGGATGAATGATTGTAGGCGGGTCGGGTCGGGTCGGATCGGCGCTTAATTACTGGGTGGGACCCATGTTTTATCTCTGCTTTGTTTTTTTTTGTTTTTTGGTTGACAACTTGAGAATTGAGATTGTCTTCTATCTGGTTAATCACCAAATTACCGGTCTCCTCTTCTCTCTGATTTATTCTTTTAAGTTGGTTTTATTTGTTTGTTTTTCTGTTATTAGGATTGGTTTAGCCAACCCCAAACATTTTTCTGTTAGGACAACAAAATTCTATCCTTAATTCATATTAAGTCAGTGTCAAAATATAACGAGGATTCTAAACTCGAATTTTTCTAAACTCGAATTTTAACCCTCGGTTAAAAAAATAGTTTTTTTTTTTAATTTGAGTTGACTGATTTTTTGTCTTTTTCAATCTAGAAATGTGAGTAATCCGGTTACACTGATTAGGAGAACAATATTGATCTTTACCTGAGTTACCGTCTCATTCTATGGCTGATTAAGTTAATGTGATTCAACCACCGGCATTTATGATACATTTGTTTTTATGATGCCTTGACATGATAGTACGGCATCTCAATTATGGACGGTCCACCCTAATCCCATCATTTCTACCAGCCAAATGAACGGGGTCAATCAAAAGAAAATACTTATATTATTCTCTTTTGTAAGCAACAAATTTGCAATGATAATACTAAATAATAGCATGTGATGATCTTAAACTAATGACAAGAACAGAAACTTTATGATCCACAAAACAGACAGCGGCCGAATAAAATTCGGTCGACGTTTGTATTTCAAGATTAGGAATCCATCTTAGTTTATTTGGATTAAGGAGATATAAGAATGAGTCTAATGATGATGATAGGCAAAGAATAAATAAGGTATCATAGCCAGTCTCCAACGTACCTTGAGCTGTAATCTCCATTATTTCATGCTTAATATAAATATAGACTAATCAAAACCGTAATGCATTATGCACCAGAAACAGAGCCCTATGATTGTTCAACCACATTATTCTATGATATGACACATCTCGTGCTCGAGGGGACCATAATGCTGGCTCATGGCTGTTGTGGATTTCATCCATATGGATAAGCACAATCAAGGGTTCTACTATCTACTCTCTATCAAAGTCTCAACCACCCCCACATGCCGAAAGGTTTCCGAGCGATAAGGGAACACAAAATCGAAGACAAAAACCTCGAAATGCAGCACTAACGAAAATGTCAAAAGTACAAATCAAGTCACATATAATGATTTCGTAGTATTGTTGCCTGTAAAATGCCACAACGGACGGGAAAGAAAGGACGAGATACAGACACCGTGGACCTGTAAAAACTCAGGACTTAAGTCTTTGCTGCGGGTCTCACTAACCCAAGACCTGAGCCACTCCCCAAGTGCTTGAAATCTTTGGCTTCAAGATCATCGTCGTGGCCAGCAAAGCCGGTCCCTCCTTTTTTCAGGTTCACCAAGTTCCTTTCTTTGCATCCCTTGTTGCAAACGAGACAAACCTTATCTACAGGTATGAACTTATCAGCACACTTCTTACAGAAGACGTGGCCACATGAGCTAAGAGCCACGAGTGATAGCGTGTTTGTTAAGGTAACCTTGCAGCTCGGACAGATAAATGTCTTGTCAAGAGGCGTTGATTTCTTCTCGTCGTTGGTGTCTTCAGTGAAATGGATAGGGAAAAGAGACTTCAGCTTTAGTTTCTCGCTTCCTTCTGGACAGGTTGTGCATTTTGGCTGCCTTCTGCTACGCCAGAAGCTCCTGTTAAAGTGGCTGCCCCCCCTGAATGCACAACCTGTCCAGAAGGAAGCGAGAAACTAAAGCTGAAGTCTCTTTTCCCTATCCATTTCACTGAAGACACCAACGACGAGAAGAAATCAACGCCTCTTGACAAGACATTTATCTGTCCGAGCTGCAAGGTTACCTTAACAAACACGCTATCACTCGTGGCTCTTAGCTCATGTGGCCACGTCTTCTGTAAGAAGTGTGCTGATAAGTTCATACCTGTAGATAAGGTTTGTCTCGTTTGCAACAAGGGATGCAAAGAAAGGAACTTGGTGAACCTGAAAAAAGGAGGAACCGGCTTTGCTGGCCACGACGATGATCTTGAAGCCAAAGATTTCAAGCACTTGGGGAGTGGCTCAGGTCTTGGGTTAGTGAGACCCGCAGCAAAGACTTAAGTCCTGAGTTTTTACAGGTCCACGGTGTCTGTATCTCGTCCTTTCTTTCCCGTCCGTTGTGGCATTTTACAGGCAACAATACTACGAAATCATTATATGTGACTTGATTTGTACTTTTGACATTTTCGTTAGTGCTGCATTTCGAGGTTTTTGTCTTCGATTTTGTGTTCCCTTATCGCTCGGAAACCTTTCGGCATGTGGGGGTGGTTGAGACTTTGATAGAGAGTAGATAGTAGAACCCTTGATTGTGCTTATCCATATGGATGAAATCCACAACAGCCATGAGCCAGCATTATGGTCCCCTCGAGCACGAGATGTGTCATATCATAGAATAATATGGTTGAACAATCATAGGGCTCTGTTTCTGGTGCATAATGCATTACGGTTTTGATTTGTCTATATTTATATTAAGCATGAAATAATGGAGATTACAGCTCAAGGTACGTTGGAGACTGGCTATGATACCTTATTTATTCTTTGCCTATCATCATCATTAGACTCATTCTTGTATCTCCTTAATCCAAATAAACTAAGATCGATTCCTAATCTTAAAATACAAACGTCGACCGAATTTTATTCTGCCGCTGTCTGTTTTGTGGATCATAAAGTTTCTGTTCTTGTCATTAGTTTAAGATCATCACATGCTATTATTTAGTATTATCATTGCAAATTTGTTGCTTACAAAAGAGAATAATATAAGTACTTTCTTTTGATTGACCCCGTTCATTTGGCTGGTAGAAATGATGGGATTAGGGTGGACCGTCCATAATTGAGATGCCGTACTATCATGTCAAGGCATCATAAAAACAAATGTATCATAAATGCCGGTGGTTGAATCACATTAACTTAATCAGCCATAGAATGAGACGGTAACTCAGGTAAAGATCAATATTGTTCTCCTAATCAGTGTAACCGGATTACTCACATTTCTAGATTGAAAAAGACAAAAAATCAGTCAACTCAAAAAAAAAAAAAAAAAAAAATTTACCCAGGATAACATTTGTTTGAAAAAATTCGAGTTTAGAATCCTCGTTATATTTTGACACTGACTTAATATGAATTAAGGATAGAATTTTGTTGTCCTAACAGAAAAATGTTTGGGGTTGGCTAAACCAATCCTAATAACAGAAAAACAAACAAATAAAACCAACTTAAAAGAATAAATCAGAGAGAAGAGGAGACCGGTAATTTGGTGATTAACCAGATAGAAGACAATCTCAATTCTCAAGTTGTCAACCAAAAAACAAAAAAAAACAAAGCAGAGATAAAACATGGGTCCCACCCAGTAATTAAGCGCCGATCCGACCCGACCCGACCCGCCTACAATCATTCATCCGCCACCAAATCCCAAAAAAAAGTTTAAAATATTTTCAGAAAACCCAAAAAGTTTCCACTATTTTCATTTCAGAAAAATCACGCTTTTCATTGAAGGAGAGGAGAGGAGGGGAGGGGAGGGGAAGACGGGAGAGAGAAACCAAACCCTAAAATTTGTTTCACGTTTTGGGGTTCAAAAACCAAAATGGGGGATTTAGAGAAGCAAGCAGAGAGGGTTGTGCTGAGCAAGGACGAGGCGGAAGAGGAGGAGATGGAGAGGCTGGTCGGCGGCGGCGGCGGCGGAATGGCGGTGTTGGATTTCGACATGCTCTGCTCCACCGTCGCCTTACAGACCCAGGGCAAGTCCGCCGCCAAGTTCCAGAGCTTTGGTGCCGGAGAAGAAGGAGAAGAAGCAGCTGAGGTTGGCGATTTCGGCGGCGTGTTCCGGATGTGGGAGGGTGAGCTTCTCGATTGGTTCGACGATCGCCGCGTCGCTATTCAGTCGGCTTGGTATGTACTATTTCTTATCTAATTACAGTAGCCGGAAAATTTATTCACCGGAATTTCGGTTGTTTTCCGATGGAAGAAAGTATTGATTTTGGATTCCTGCCCGAAATTTGATTCACTGGATTTTTTTATGTTTGTTTTGGGATTTCAAAGTGTTTCTATTTTTGGATGTTGGGAGATATAGAAATTGGTCAAAGGAAATTGGAAAAAGGTCAATGCTTTTTTGTACATGGAATGGATTGAATTGGAAGCCTCATTGACCCACTTGACTAAGTGGTTAGACTCTTTGTGGAATCGGGTTTCTCGTCATTTTTGTTTTGAGAATGAGAATTGTTTTTGACTGCTTTTGTACTAACGGTGTGATTGATGCTGCAGCTGTCCGTGCTATACATTTGGGAAGAACATGAAGCGAGCTGGTTTTGGTCCTGGCTTTTTACAGGTTTGTTTCTTTTGCTTTGTCCGTTTGTGAAGTGATCAAAGTCGAAATCTTTTAGTCGGAAGTTTTGGTTTGAGGAGAGTGAGAGATGCCATATTGTACCGAGTTGAATGAGCGTTCAGTGATAGGTTCTTCCACCGAAGAGGATTGTTTAGGGAGATTTTGAATCTTGGTATATTGTTTTGCAGGGAACTCTTCATTTAGTTCTTGTTGCGAGCATCCTTCTCAACTGCATTGCGTTTATTATCACCAAGAAGCGCTGCTTTATATATCTGGTGGTTGCTTTCACCATTACACTAGGAACGTATTTGGGGTACTTCCGTACACAGATAAGAAACAAATTTAACATAAGGGTAATCACTCTCTCTTTGTCTGTCATTGTGTCCATTTCTTGCTAGCAATCATGTTTGGTGTTAACTGAATCAGTATTTCCTTTTCTTTGTCCAACATTAGTACTTTCCTCACATTCATCTGTATTCATGTGCTCTCTCCTTAATTCCAATAATAGGGAGGAAATCATTTGACTTTAGTGGTGATTAGGCATGCAAAAGCTACATTAGATGTAGGAAATACAGAACATGTGGGTAAATATGCTGTCTAATATAATGCTATGTGGTTGATGATGCTCTACTTGGCAAGCATATCATGAATACATGAATAGTTCTATTTCCATTGGAACCGCCTAATCATGTAGCTTTCTGGTATATAAAATGGCTATTGTCATTTTGGTACTCTGTAACGGAGCTTTTGCTATGTTTGAATGTGGGCATTCTTATGTTTGTTTTCTTTCATGGTTACACTTGAATTAACAAACATTCTTGTGTTAATGTTATTCTTTTCAGGGTAATGATAGTTCCATGGATGATTGCATCTACCACCTTGTCTGCCCATGCTGCACATTATCTCAGGTCATTATCTCTTCTCCAACCCATATATTCTGGATAGATTAGTAAACTTAAAAGTAGACGTTGGCACTAAGTTTGACAAGCTTCTTATTCTTGGAAACTCATAGATAGTATTCTTGTTCTGTGAGCAGGAAGCCAGAACATTAGAGATGAACAATGTCCAAGATGGCACCTGGCATGGCAGGGGTGATTCAATATACATAGGCAGCCTTGGAGAAGGAGGAAAGTCTTTCTTTGAGCTCCAAGCACCTCCTCTCGTGTCAATCAAGTCCCCTGACCTCTGCAACGCGCAAAAAAGTACAGCGACTTGTGCATATTCATGAGTTCAACAAGCTGGCCATTTACCCTCAATTGAGAAATTAACTACAGCTATCATTCAAAGCTAAATATCCATTTGGTTTCTTCCCCACGGAAGGGAAATAATCAACCATGGAGTCCAAACATTTTACATTCAGGATTTGCTGTTGTTGTGATTGGGAACTAGAGCTTGATTCTGCTCCTCCACCTGGTGATAACTTCAGTACCCGACTATGCAAAACTATCACTTTGGTACCCCAACTTTGAAGCTCGACCCAAGAATGGTACACGCCGTTCATCACAGCGTTAAGTCTATGCTACGTGGCAAACCATGAGGGCCTTCAAAATATGCCACGTGGTTAGATAGTTAACGCCGTGATGGACGGCGTGTACCATTCTTGAGTTGGACTTCAAACTTGGGGTACCAAAGTGATAGTTTTTCATAGTCGGGTACTGAAGTTAAGAATGAGCCATAGTTCAGGTACTATTTGTAACATTTTCTCTTTAAAAAATAATATAAATTTACATTAGCTAAATTAGAGAGTATTGATACAGACGTACTTTTAAAGTGGCTAGCCAAAATAAATTTTTTGCTATTTTGGCTAAAATTTGACTAAAAATGGCTAATATTGTTAAACATGCTCTAAAGTCTAACATGTACTTGAATAGGAAAACACACAAGAAATCCCGAAACACTATCAAGAAAAGTAACTCATTACAAATATATTTTGAGCTTGTTATTTTAGCAAGCTAGTAAACAAAGAACAGCTTTGTGTTTTTAAGGAAAAATCATAGCTTGTACGCAATTGTGATGAACGCCACTTTTTAAGAAACAAATATGAATAATAGATATTTGAACTGGTGTCCTCTCTCCTTAAAAAAAAGAGAATACGTCTCGCGAATGAGCTAATATTACAGTATCTTAATTGCTTAAATTTTGATAATTATTCCGAACTAAAATTACCTCAAAAATCTTGATCCGCTAAAATCTGACATGTTAGGTTTCTATGAATTGACACACTGAAACAACTGCATGGATCAATCTACGACATCAGATATATGTGCATATGGAAGTGAAAATTTCTTAAATCGACGAAATTTATGTATCCGATATTATTATTATTATTAATTTCCCAAAGAAGGTTTTTTTATTTTTTTATTTTGCCTTTTAAACTTATCAAATTTGGTAGAGAAGCTCGAACATTCCACCTGCACGGTGATCCTGTGTGACATTGACACACTTCTTCTTCTTCTTCTTCTTCTGTTATCACTACTCAGTCTCACCCAAAAGCCAAAACCTTTGCTTCCCTCTCTCTCAATCAAACCCATGGCTTCTCCGAAGAAGAGCCCATCATCTTCAGAACCAGAGCGTCAGCACTCCGGCTCGGCGATCGTAGTCCAACCCTCCTCCCCTCGCTTCCCTCCCAGCGGCACCCCCACCTCTGGCGCCCAGCGCCGCATCGGGATCGCCGTCGATCTCAGCGACGAGAGCGCCTTCGCCGTCAAGTGGGCCGTCCAAAACTACCTCCGCCCCGGCGACGCCGTCGTCCTCCTCCACGTCCGCCCCACCAGCGTCCTCTACGGCGCCGACTGGGGCGCCACCGACGTCTCCATCCCCAACGACGAGGCCTCCCAGCAGAAGCTCGAGTCCGATTTCGACAACTTCACCATCACCAAAGCCACCGACGTCTCCAAGCCTCTCGAGGAGGCTCGGATCCCCTACAAGATCCACATAGTGAAGGACCACGATATGAAGGAGCGTCTCTGCTTGGAGGTCGAGCGCCTCGGCCTGGTCGCCGTCATTATGGGCAGCCGGGGGTTCGGAGCCACCAAGCGGAGCTCCAACGCCAGGCTCGGTAGTGTTAGTGACTACTGTGTGCACCACTGCGTCTGTCCGGTCATCGTCGTTAGGTTTTCCGATGACAAGGACGGAGATGGAGACGACGTCGTAAAGCCGGCGAGGTTTGACTCTGTTCACGGGGACGAGCCGGAGTTCCATGACGCTTTGGATAAAGGTCAGCATTATACTTGCTTTTCGTTTCGATTTTCGGCTTCCGGTTTTAGTATTAGTTGATTATGGTGAAAATTGGATTGATTTCTGGTTAAAGTTTCGTGCTTGGCGGATAGCTCTGTTAGTATAGTTCATTTTGCATTTGATTGTTAATGATGGTGCATTGGATTTGATGAAGATATGCTCTAGTCTTCTAAAGTTTCCACTTTCTCGCTTTTTCTTGACCCGGTGATTCCACTCATGTAAATGCTGTATCTATGCCACTGCAATCTAATCCAAAAGTTGACAAAGTTGTAGTTTACGAATCTGGAAAGCCTCGGTTCTACTATGGTAACAGATTTGTTTGGCACCTGTTACAGGGAGTTAGGGGGCGGTTTCTTATTTTGGGAAGTAAGTTAAACGTGGGAGTCATGCACCTTCTTATTGCCTTTCATTATGTTTGTCCTCACTCCTCAGTGATGGTTTCATGGTTGACATGCATATGTTAGAGGACATCAAATTTAAGGCAGCATGAATAGTATAACTTAGCATTAATAGTCACTTTTAGCAGAGCAAGTAGGCACAGGTGGCTTGGTTGAACCTAATCTGTCTGGAGTGACTCAATTAGCAATTTGGAACTTCACGTTTTCGTTTGCTTTAATTTTTGTATCAGTACACTTTTGGAATGCTTGGGCAGCTCCTCTACAGTCTACATGCCAGATATAGTTATAGAGGTTTTGTTTGGTGATGGATAGAAATCTCTTAATGGGGAAAAATTTTGATGTCCAATTATTTGGAGCAGCTTATAATTAGTGGTTTACTTTGGCATTCAAGTGTTTTTCCCCCCTTTTTTTCTTGGTATCTTGAATATTAATAAGTTTGGTTGCTCAAACAGTAGTTTGGATGGTGTGTATACTTTTTGAAATAAACTACCTTTTGGGCAACCAGCATTTGCTGTTATACAACATTCCAGCTACAATTGAAAGAACTTGCATGTTGATGCCAAAATTAAACTAAGTATTAAGGTACTCCAAATAAGCTACTGTATAAGACTACAAGTGCAATAAATTAACATAGAAATTGGAGGCAGCCAATAGTATAAGAGCAGTCTTGCTAATGCTCCATACTTTCAAGTTTCAATTTTGATATCTACTGCTGCTAGTAGGTGAAGTTGGTTTAGATATAAATGTGTAACTTGAACTACTTTTTGTGCTGTTATATGGGTGGCTATTTAGAACCTCTTTTATGATATGTTTGTTCTGCTGCAAGAGCACTGCACAGGGGATGTATACTTCATGATGATATTACGTAAGTGTTTGATGAGTGATTGAATTGTAGCTGGTACATTGTATGTATTGTATTTTTAGTAGTTTGCGTGATATTGTGATTTGAAGGTAGCTATATAATCAGTTGTCTTCTCTAAGGCATTTTCTGGTTCATTTTAGCAAACCTTTCAATGTCCTTTGCACTGCTAGTCTAAGCAGAGAATGATGAAATGTGTAGACCATTTCCTTTGTCTGAAAACCCAAGTTGCAAGCCATTATTCCAAAAATACACACACACACGTTCCAACCCATTATATGCAATAAGTTCATCCTGATAGGTCTTTGGCTGTTAGCATTGCATGATTTACAATGTGCTCAGCACCATCAACAGGCCAGAATCTTTCTGTTTCTCGCTGTCTTCTCATATCCACGTAAGCCTATTAATATGTTCAATGATCATGTTAAAACTTCATGGTGAATTCTATATTTCATGCCTTGCAGATACGGATAAGGTGCGTTGAAAAGATAGAGAGGGTGAAGTGCATTCAGATGTTTATCAAGTACTCCTGGTTCGTGTGGGGGGGGGGGGTGTGGTTAGTCTTTGTTAGGTTAGGGTAACACATACCCAGAATATCCCAGTATAGCCGGACTAATCCACTGTATCGTCACCGGGCAGGAACGCGAATAGACGCAAGACCTCACCGCCAACTGGCCACTAAGATGGGAGTTATTTATAAAAAAGACCAGCCCCTAAATTTTTTTTATTTTATTTTTTTAAGAGAGGAATTGGACTTTATTGTATTTAATTTGTTTCCTTCAAAGAGGGAGAAAATGCACCAATCAATCTGACTCCTTAAGTTTGGGTAAGTTTATTGGCAAGAGAGGAGCAGATAGAAGATAATTTAGGGTAAAGCCTTCACATACTGAGTTACTCGGAATTTAATCATTTTGCTCACAGGTACAATTGTCTTACACAACATATCATTGATTTGGGAACCTAATAAAGTTCAGATGTGACAATTGGGCATTTGGGCGTGATATCAATAGTAGGAGATATTCTTGTAGCTTTTTTTTATATATTTGTTAACAGAAAACAATCAAAGAAAGCCTCTTTTAAGAACTTGCAAAAGCTTGAGTGTATAAAAATCACAAGAATACTTGTACATACATATACTTGAGAGCTTTCAATCCTACGCTATTAGTAAAATTAATACATTGATATAATGTAGGTAAAAGAAGAACCTAAAATGTATTGTATGAAAAGCAAGTAAACGTGTTATAAATGCTTCTTACAATGAAGCCAATTAGGATGTTTTCAACTTTGATGGGTTGGAATTCGGTGATGGAGTGTTAAAACTGTTGAACACCACCTAAAATTTGCCACATCATATGGCATTATGGCACTCTTTGTTCCCCTTCCATGCAATTTGTGGTTAGTATCGTGCAAGAACCCACTGCATTCCCTCTGAATTTACACACACACACACCAGTTGGAATAATGGTCTGATGGCATGGAGGCTAGAATTGGAATCCTTAGAAGACACGCGTCTGAATTGCAGTGAACTAACTAGAACTCAAATCAATTCTGTGGACAGCTCACTACTCCTTTGGCTCTTAGCTTCAAGATCTCGCAGCTTTTGCTAACCTCTAGCTAGGTGGTTGTATTATGATGATCTATGTACAGGGTTGAGAATTGAGATCGACGATATGAGAGTTCTTTTCGTTTAGAACAAATTCCAAATCGTACGTGGCCAGTTAAACTTAGTGGGAATCTAACTTTCAGGTAGTTGGCACCTTCCTGGATTTGTCAATGGTGATTCTTTAGTGGTTCAGATGAAGCCTTGACTATTACTAACAACTTTGATGATTATTTGTCTCTCTGTAGAACAACTTGGAAGTATATCCATCAACTGTAATGAGCTCAGCAAAAATTAATTCTCAATTCTTGACATAATGACAGAGATGGTATGTCGGAAGGTACAATGAGCGGTACGACATCCTTATAAAAATCGTCTATTTTAAAAAATAAGACTTCTATTCATACTTCTTGAGTTAGTATTTAGACCTCCTCATTTTTTGAAACTTTTAAAACCTAAATTTATCCCCTAACGAAAAAGAAAAAAAAATCAGTTCTTGTCCCCAGATCAGATCAGGATAGCTTAGGTAGTTTGAAGATTGTTAAAAGGTGAAAACGAGTGTTCTTAACTGCACAAAAAAAAACACTTACGCAAGAATAAAAAACCATACAGAATTTTATGGGAAAATAAATAAATAAATAAAAATCCTGTACGTATTTGCTTATAGTCTGAGCTGGACATCAGTGGCTATTCATTCACATACAGTATTGTTTCATGTTCAAGTGTTGGGCATGGAAAATGCCTCTGACTTTAGGGAACAGATGGACTATATATAAAATGAAAGATGAAGGTTCCTGGTCTTAAATTATTGCTCTGATTCAACTACTGCGAAAGTGCGAATCTTAAACTAATTAACCTAATTAGAGTTTGACATATTGCATAGGGGCGAGAGAGAGTGAGATAGTTGCTGTGGTATCACCATAAATGAGTGTTGTGGAGAAGATGGAAGAGCAGGAGGTGTAGATAGACAAATAAAAATTATTGGGCAGAGTTGGAAGTTTAGTACGTCAAATTATGAAAGGAGGTCTAACTAACAATTTAGGAGGTCTGAATAGAACTATCTTTTTAAAAATATATAATAACTAAAATTATTGAGAAAGAAATAATTAAGAAACGCATAATCTAATTTATTACGTACGCTTCCAAAACCAAATTTGTTGTCAGTTTTGTAAATGTGAGTATGAGATATCCACAAACACACTAGAATTTTCCTATTAGTTACTCTTGTTTTAATTTTTTAAAGTAATCTGTCAAACACTTACATGTATTAATTTATGAAGTTATGATGGAGTTTCTTAAAATGCGTCGAATCCAAAGTCATGCAAAAAAATGATACAACTCATACATAAATTATATAAAGTGCATTGCTTGATGTTAGAAATTGATTGCAAAAGTGTCATCATAGCATGTGTCGTCTCATTTTAGTCGTCATTTTGAATTTATTTGGAGTGGCATTCTTATCTTAAAGAAGTCTTGATATTTCAGTAGGGGAGGGCTTCCAAAACCTACATGGTCCGCCAAGCTGGGCGAGGAGAGAAACCTGTGGGTTTGAATTTGGTATTGGCCTGGTTTTGTCCTTTTCCCTCTTCATGCATGCATTGAACTCAATTGGAAGAACAAATAAGCTAGTGGATGATTACTTGTCAATTTGGCATTCCCAAATTCGACGTACCAATTCTGGTTAGCCGCACAAACACATTGTGGCTGAGCTTTGAGAGGTTTATAGCTACTAGTACATATAAATATGTAGTGGATTTGAATCTGTGGTACACATTCATGAAAATTAGCTCCGCCAGTTAGGTTTTAATTTTCAAACCAGATGGGATGATTTTCTCTTAACATTAATGGGAAAATTAGCTCCGCTATATTAATGGGATGATTTTCTCTAACATATGTTTTTATATTTGTTTTTCAATGATTTTCTGTAATTCCCAAGTCCCAAAACCAAAATTTGATGTTAATGACGATGAAGTTGCTCTTCAACCAGCCAAGCCCATGAACAAATTGGTTGAAGTCATCCATGATCTACCTACATTTACCTACAGGTGGGTGACTAAAGAAGACTCCTCCCTTTCTTTACCTCATTTGAGGTCCCAGGCCCATTACAAGTGAAGGACCCAACTTATTTGACATGACACTTGAGATAACATTCGTTACATTACATCTCATAGAGAATGTTGCCAACTGAGGTACTACATTGTTACATAATCTCGAGTCTGGCACATAAAAACAAGAAATAACATGAAAGATTCATCAAGTAGATGTCATTACGGAGGAAAGCTACACATCATGTTTGAGGCTTTGAGCACAAGAGCAACTCTGGAAAACCAACTAATTGACTGATTTCTCTTCAAATGTCTTACGTATCTTGTCCCATCTTTTATGCGGAAAAAAGTAGTGTCAATGGTTCAAGACACATTTTATTAGAAATTGATGAAGCCGAATTGACTTGAATATACTTAATTTTAAATAAACAAAATACTACAAGGTTAATGAATGCAACTTTGTGCATTATCCAAGTACCTTTATGCGCACAGGCACAGCTAAAGGTAAACTAATACCAAATCTCCTTAATTAGTATACCCTAGTCTCCTTTATCAGTTTACCTTTACCAATACCAAATTGGATTTCCACCCTCCTTCTTTTCTTCTTTTCATTTATTTTTTATTTTTTAAATTCTGGTTGATCTATAAAAAAAGACACTTTTGAAAAGCAAACATATATGCCATGATCATATGAAAACCGGGCTTAGCTAAATAGTCTCTAATAATAAGCTCAACCGAAATTACAAACTAGGATGATAATGGAAACAAAAAGATCTTGATGACATACTACAAGAAAAACTAGATTGCCACAGAAGAAGAGATCACTACATCTGATCACCATCATCAGTAACAAAAGCTTCCTCCAACAACTCCACTGAACTTTCCATCATAGCAGGACTCAACCTAAACATGAGTGTACAAAACTCCATCTCATTCAAGCACCCATCACCATTCAAATCACCTTCTTTGATCATGTTCCTCACCTCATCGTCGCTCATACCTTGCAATCCCAACAAGCCGGAGTTCCTCTTCAAGCTCTGAAACGTGATCACGCCTCTCTCTCCGTCCATCAAAAGCCGAAAGCCGTTGCAGAGCTCCTTCATGAAGCCTTCCGCTCCCAACTTGTCGACCATGGCCGGGAAGAAATCTTCAAACACCACTCCGTTTTGGCACGCCATTATAATTATGATGAAAGTCAATCGGAAAAACAATACCTATAAATTAATCAGGGTGCGTGAGGAGGTTTATATATATAGCTAGGGAACATGTTGAAGTAAGAAAAGGAATAAAGACCTAGAAGGGAGGGAAAATTAAACTTCGAGGAAAGAGAGGTGGGTGTGAATGACAACAAAGGTACAGAAGAGAGATAAGGGCATGAACGAAGTTTGCTCTGCCATAGTGCCATATAAATATAAATTCATGTAAGCTGGGGCAGTTTGATTTCTGGTAGAAGTTCTCCTTCGTGGAAATTGCATGGGAAGGCCCATATATTAATTGGCAAAGAAGGTAGCTGCATGTATTTTCCCACGAAAGGATATGAAACTTGGCATAGAAGGCCAGAAGGGCTCTTTTCAAATCAGCACGTAATAGATTAATTAACACAAAAGATTTGACCCTCGATCGAGCAATAGCTGCGTAATTACATAAACCGTTAGGAAGAGGAAATTCCAATTTTTTTTTTTGTTAAATGATTAGTGTATTAAGTATGTCGAATTTGATACATTGGATGTCGAATTTAACATCTTTACCGATGCTTCCTTTGTTGGAAGGAAATACCTTATAAGTACAAACTAGACTAAAGTTAGTTGGTTGAAGTGATCTCATATGCTAGAGCCACACAACTCAGTGTCGCCTTCACGCTAATCGATCTTAGAGGAAATTTCAAATATCAGCCAAGATGTATACATTTCACTCAAATATCACTAAATTTAAACAAATATGAATGACTCTAACATATATTTAAGATTTAAGTGGTTTGGGTAACATAAGTAGCGAGGGATAGAGAGAAATGAGTTGGAATGTAAGCTAGAAAGACACACATGCAATGTCAGCTTTATATCAAATACGTACACGCCAATAATTAGTGTACCATGTACCAAGGAGCTGAGAATTTGCTTTTGTGAAGGATAATATCAATATTGTTCTTTCAGTTTCGACAGATATATCGCATCACGTATTTGAGAAAAAAATCAAGAGAGTGGGACACAATAACAAAAATTCAATGGAGAGGATCAAAGATGTTGAGAAAAATTTATGCAAAATAAATAAATATGAGATAAGTGAGATCATAAAATCGAACTCTTATCATATTATTTATTTTATTATTATTATTATTATTATTATTTTTTATATATTCTTTTAGCGAGTAGAATGCTAACTCATCATTCTGTCACAAAATTTTATTAAAGAGAAATAAAAAAAATACAAACAGGGCGGAGGACTAGTCTAAAGCCGACCCTGAAAAATCACACAATACTACAAACCAGCATGATCTTTATCATTTATCATGAGTGTTAAGTCTTATAGAATAATTACCTTTTTTTTACTTAAATAATTATTACCTTATATTCTTTTTCCACTCAAAGGGAAGATGGGTACTTCAGACATGACTCCAGAGAATACTCTGGACTCTGTCTACATCTTTATGTCAAACCAAATGATCAACCAACCACGAAAGTGAGGAACTCCAATAATTTCATGTAAATCCTTCGAAGTACTCCCTCATTTTAGTGAATGACAACAAAGCACGGCCGGTGAAATGGGATTCTTAAAACAAGTCCTTTCCTTATATATGTAGAAGCCATATACGAAGTCCACATAGAACCTCCCCTGAAATCTACCACTGCATTGCATATTATTGCTTTGAACCACTGTGAAGTTGAAGGGCAGGTTGCTTGGCCTTGTAGAAAAGTTCATCCGTGCGTAGCTAAAACACTGGGGAAATGAGGTCACGAATTATAACAATTTGGTCGAATTTGTGCCATAATATATTTTTTTCAAGTAACAAAGTCTCTTTAGACTTGTCCAAGGGTTGGATATTTGGTAAGACATTAATCACAATATGGCAAAAAGTAAGACTTTATTTAAATAATATCACAATATAGCAAAAAGTAATTTCTTTTGATATCAGAATATCAAGTCGCATAACCGATTGATTTATTTGATGAATTTTTGCTTGATAAGTTGATAGTTGAGGAATTTGATAATATTTTTTCACTTTAATCTCATTAAACTTAAAACCCAAATGCTACCAAGTTGATTTATATTTATATTCACATACTCAATTGCTGGTGAGTCGTAATTTGTTCGTTAGAGCTTAACTAACACAATGAAGGTCACGGGTTAACACTAGGAAAACATTTTTTTATCAAAGCTATTACAAAAAATCAATTATTGTTGAATATTTCATGAATCTAAATTTAATTGTAATGCCCAATACCTTTTTTTTTTTTTATTTGAATCAAATCCAAAGCTGGTGCCAATATATATTCATCTAAA
This sequence comes from Rosa multiflora, assembly GCA_002564525.1. NCBI lineage: Eukaryota > Viridiplantae > Streptophyta > Magnoliopsida > Rosales > Rosaceae > Rosa > Rosa multiflora. Next base: position 132,270 of record BDJD01001026.1, on the reverse strand, counting down.
ACTAGAATATGCCGTTACATACCATTTCGTTGCCTTATACAGATAGACAAGAAGATAGTGACATAAGTCTCGTATTTATAAGTAAGAGAACGTGAGTTCGACTGACAGAAAACTAGTTGTTGATATGGTAAAAAAAAAAAAAAATTCAATCATAACTGTATTTATGATTTTCTCTATTCCTTATAAGAATATTTGATCTTGAGTTTTGAAAGTTGAAACTATCTTTTTTGAAGGTAATGAATATATTCATAGCAAACACAAACTAGAATGACCAAATACATAGTTCTCATAGGTGTCATTACACCTGAAACAATTCCGCTCATTTTGCAGGAGCCTAGCAGAATAACATAATTCTAAACTAAGAATAGTAGCAGGCCAAGGTCCTGGTGCCAATGCACTCAATTGCGGTACACCAAAAAACCTTGCATCTAGATGTGTAGAATCACTGATCATTCTGTAGGCAAAGTACCAAAGCTATGATCCCTAAAAACATAGGGAATTATTGAAAGTAAACGAAGCTACTAACATAGAGTTGGGCCAAAGTCAAAACAACCTAGGCCAAAATAGTAGTCCAGCAGTCCTAAGAAAAGAACCCAACTCCGACCCAAACAAACGGTGGCTTGACCCAAGCCCGGCCCATCTTCAGCCTCAACTGTTCAACCGCCAGAACCTGAAGCATGATGCCACCGCTGCAAAAACCGACGCTAGCCCTCGTCGTTGCCACCGACTGCCAGACCTTGCCTCCTCCACGCCCCGCGTAAACCTCACTGCCATCAACGAAATTCGAGCAAGTTCATGCCGAAACAGAAACCTGTCCGAAGCAGTCAGATTCATCACGCCACCACCACCGTCCAGTCCCTCCATCATGTCACCGATTGTGGAGGTGCCTCGACGACACTCACCCCGCGTTGTACAGTCGCCCACTGAGCCGAAGACCTCGTCTGGTACTTTGTCACCAACAACCATCCAATTCGCATCGAAGTCAAAAACTCATTCCAAGAAGCACCGACTCTAGTCATCAAATTCCCGTCCGGCAGCAGTCACTGGCCGGTGAGTCAAGCCACCGCCACCCATGGGCGCTGCCGGACAAGAAGAAAAGTTTGCAAACCCTAGACCAAAACCAGCTGTCCGAGTTTTTTGGATCTCTTATTTACTTGACTCTTATTTACTTGAAAGTTGAAAACTATCAAACATTCAAGTAAGAAAGATAACCTAGTAAACGAACAAGACACAATTAAAAAGTATAGGAAAGAAGATGAGCAATCACACCCGTCAAAACTGCATTGTTTGGCAACTATGAAAACATAGCTATTTTGGAACCCTAAAATCACCAAAACCCATTTCCTTTCGAACAATTCTTAGGTTCACCCCTTGGGTGAATGAGCATATTCACCCTCTCTTGCGATTAAGGCATAATAACTTTATAATTTTCTAATCCGACCGTTCATGTTGTATAACGTAACACAAAGATTAGCTATGTAAAAAACTAATCAAATTGAAGACCTTTTAGTTATTCATTTCTATGAAATACATGGACGGTTCATCATAATAGCAGTAAGTGTTGTTAGAACCATCCATTTATTTGATTCAATTAGATAATTAAACGATTTTTGATTCGATTGATTTTTTACAGAGATGATCTTTAAAGCCTTAATTAAGATATGGACAGTTTGATTATAAATTTATTAAGTAAAAGTATGTTAATCGATAATGGGGGTGAATATACTTGTTCACCCTAGGGTTCACCCTAGGGGTGAACCTAAGAATTGTTCTTTCCTTTCAGGTGAGTAATATATAAGTAAAAGTTTAACTAAAAAGTGTATAAAGGAAGAAGGGCAACCTCAACCGTTGAACTTATATTATTTGGCCACCTAGCTAGGAAAATCATAGCTACCAAGCGAACCTTAATTCACCAAAATCATTTGGCTTAAAATCACCAAAATCCCTTTCTGTTGTCAAAATGGTGTCACCGTTAACGATACCTATGGCCGTTGTATTAATAAATTGTGCAGGAAAGCCCTTTTGGCTGGAAAACTGGATGAGCTAATTCTTCTAAGAACTTACAAATTAGCTTTCTAGTTCTTCTTGCACGTTTTCGGTTTCCACTCTTTTAATTGCATTTCCCTGCATTGGCCTCTAGGAATCACGGAATCATCTTCCCCTTTATCTTCATGACTTCATGTGGAAACTCTGGCATTGTTCTTGGATTGATGTTTATAGTTTTATCCTTTGACACAACAATAATAGAAACGATGTAGTTTATCCGTAGCTAGCTCCTGTTTTAACATTATCACAATGAGCTTTTGCTTGTTGTCGATCTATTACTGCATTCATTTTTTATCAACTCATCTTGTTCTTAATCCTTCATATCCATTCATGTTACATTAAAATTTTTACTTCACTTGCACGCTAACAGGGAGTGATTCTCGATTGTGAAAATGAAGTTTGCAAGAAACTCATATAAAATTTACGCAAATGCGAAGGGATGATTAGTTACTGTGTTTGTTGAATTTTTATTTACTAGGAAATCTTCTTGAGTTTTTGAAGCTCGGAAATATGTTTGGTGTATACTCTCATCTGATACTCTTTTCTATATGTATACATACATGAGTTAAAACGTACCCTAATTTGTCTTGAGTGTATACTCACTTTAATTATGATTTACTGTCCTTTGTGTTGGAGGCAGCATGCACCTTGCAACACAAGTCAATGCTAAAGACAGAGAAATTTTTCTCCCGTAAGTTCAGATCAAATTCGAAATGTAAGAATGTTCAAGAGGAAACCCAAGTGAAGAACAACAATATACTTTATTTTCTTGAGGTCGAATCAAATAAAAACAAGGTAGAAGTTACATAAGTAAAGAAAAAGAAAATAGCACTCTCTTTTCTACTTGGAGTAAAAGAAGAGAAACGACAGTACTTAATTCCATAATAACTCACAGTGGAGCACTCTCTTTCTTCTTGGATAAATCCACTGCTGACTAATTTTCTTAAGCTTGCATGGTTACATTTCAGCACCTACTGCTTACTATAGCCTCCTCCAACAATTCCTTAGAAGTCTGCATCAAAGCAGGACTTAACCTAAACATGAGAGTACAAAACTCCATCTCACTCAGACACCCATCTCCATCTAAGTCACCTTCTCTCACCATGCACCTCAACTCTTCATCACTCATTCCCTGCAACCCCAACAGCGCCGAGTTCTTCTTCAAGCTCTCGAATGTGATCACCTCTCTCTTCTCGTCCCTCAGCAGACGGAACCCGTTGCACAACTCCCTCATAAACCCTTCCTCGCCTAACCTCTCCAACATCGTCGGAAACGAATCCTCGAACACAACCAATCCACTTCTGGACGCCATTGCTATGTACGTACGGACAACTCTATTTGCTCTTATATATGTGGAAACTAAGAGTGATGCAAGAAGATTGGGAACTCTACACACTATTTATATGCATGTGAAGGTACGGATAAAATTTGAGTTACAATTAATGTGTTCTGGTATCATTTGATCATCTGGGCATGTGGTGTTTTAAATTTTAAGAAAGTTCTCCTTCCTCGAAGCTGCATGGGAAGCTACCATGAAATTATAGCTGAACAAACTGAACTTTCGTATGGGATTGGATTGCTACATATGCATGGGCAGCATAATTACAAGAATGTCTATTATCTTACGGTTTCAAAATTTAAATTCGAAAATCAAAAGCATTGTTTTCCTTTAAAAATATATAATAACCGAAAGTCATGATATTATAATCCTAGTCTAAGAAATGTGGCAATCTTCTCTGTAACATTTTTGTTTTATTCTTTTAGTTATTCTTCATCCGTAGTGTATTGAACGTCAATGAACAATTAATTCTTTTTAAATTATTTGTTAGAGATTAATATGCAATATTCAAGACCGTTTAATTATTTAACTATCTGGAACAAATGATCGTTCGTCATGGAAATTAATTTTTTTTGACTAAAACTACATTTTATTTGAAATCATTTTGTCTATTTGAATCACAAAAAAAACAAAAGAGATAATTTCGAATCTCAAATTTGGAATTTCTCTCTCACGAAGTTGAATGCCAAGAAGATGCCGTGATATTTCTTGTAGGGAAAGGTTGGACAACAAAACAGTTAGAGAGCAAGTGGTTGGTCCCCCTATCCCTAACAGAAAATTCAAAATTGACTTCTTTCCTGGGCCTATCATGGCTAATTTTGGGCCTTCTTGAGTTTGGTTGAGTTTTTGAGGCAGGCCCATAACTCCTCCAGATTTCTTCCAATGACTCTATGAGAGGAAAACAAAGTACAAAAATGGAAAAACAGAGAGAGAGAGAGAGACTTCGTAGTCACAAGAAAAACAGTGGAGACTTTTAATTGTATCAACTCTTTTCAATTAGAATATTTCTCAATGTCTCCCATCGGCCAAAATGTTGACCGGTATTTGAGAGTTTTACTTACACAGATTCAATGAGATTTTAATCCAAACGCTGAAAGAACATCGTTTTCAATCTATTCCAAACCTTAATTACCGAACATGAACTATATGAAGAAAACAAAGTTTTCTCGTCCAATACATGTGTATACGATTAAAGTCACAAAATTTATTGGGATAGTGATACTACAATGAAAAATTATTGCTATGGTGGTGACTATTAGGTTTTGAAGGTGATCGATCGGCTAGCTCAAAAACAAAAGTGTACGTAGTTCTTTCTGGGTCGGCATTTTCCTGTAAAGGATGTCTTGTTTTCACACGTCTGATTGAAAGTGTATGACCTATAACAGCAAGTTGGCATATAATAATATAAACGATTTGGGCCCTTCAATATCATTGAAATATCTGCCTTAGAAAAAGAATCGGCACCCATCATCTTCAATCATGTTCACAAATCACAATAAACAAAAGTAATTATTGATTTAGCCGACTGAAATTTGCACTCTAATTTTTACATTCTACACTTTCTCCTTAATTATTTATTATTTTATATCTAAAAAGTTATGGCATTTTAATAATAAAAGCAACATATGTTAATGGAAAAAGTAAATTTAAAAACTAATTTTGAAATGTAAATTGTAAAAAAAAGAGTGTAGATTTCACTCCTCTTGACTTCTTATAGCTTCTCTTCTTTTACTAATGTATGAGGAGCATAATTTTGCTGTGTGGTCTAAAAACAAATACTCTTATAATGATCAATTAGCGTACAGTTCTAGAGAAATTAATATTAGACCATAATTTTTTACTATAAAAGTAAATTTTAACCACAAAAATAAGTTAAAATCGACGAATCCAAGACCGAGTACTTTACATGCATGTTTGGGTTTATGAGTGCATTGGTCAAAATTATGAAGTTCAATGTTAGGTTCATATTCCATCTACAACCTCATGTTACGGGCAGGAATCATATTCTGCTTCTAGAAAACTCGTGGTAATTTAATAAAATGTGTTACACGTTACTCGATTGCTGATCAATAACATCAATATATTTCTATTTTTAGTTTTGAGTCAGCTTGAAGCCAACACTTTTTCATTATAAAAATAAAAATGGCTAGCTAGGGGCATAAATTAGTGAAGAGAAATTCTTAAGTGAGAGTTTTCCCACCACGTGGCTTTACGGCCACCCAATCAGAAGAAAAGAAATTTTCCATCTTTTCCGAAACTGCCCATGCTCTCTAAAGTGCAATACCCAAAACACTCCTCATACTGGGCAGTGATTGGTCCTCCCCACCACGTGTCAGTGCGGTCAGCTCCACGCAAGATTCTCTCATTAGTGAATAGATGCAACGACTCCATCTGTCCAACTTTGTGTTCTTGGAAATTACCGAGTCAATTAATATTTGAACCATTGATCTTGCTGGCTTGGGGTTGTTGCCTGTCATGTTACTCCAGATTTTCTGCCTCCAAGTCTCCAACAACACCTTGGACTAACCCGATGTTTCGTGTATAATATTTTTAACTTGCACAATGTGATAAATGCAGGGTCAACACTTCAACTCGTATTCCTGGGAGGTTTCTGTGATTCTATCTCAAGGCAACAAGGCTTCAAAAAGTTTTATGGTAGGGTTAATGCCAAAATGAAATCATTGGAAACCGTTTGGTGACTTTGGTCGAGGTAATTCTGCGCATAAACGGTTAAGGAACAAAGAAATAAGAAAGGATCTATCGAAAAAAGAAATAAGAAACGGTAAAAGTTAGAAATGATCATTGTGATTTGGGGTGGTACTTAAATTGCACAACCTCCTTTTTTTTTTTTTTCATTTTTTAAATACTATTTAATTTAATTTCTTTTACTATTTTAAATTGAAATGACAAATTTATCCTTGCACATGAGGGGTTTTTGTCAAAAGTTGCATTTGGATTAATAGAAAATTACACACAAGTGATTTTTTGAAACTTTAATTAGTCATAAAGACACCTTATATTTTTTGTTGTCATAAGGCCACCTGATGCTTCAATTTTTTCCCCGCTTGACCAATTTGCCCTTCCACCTTCGTTTCGATAAATAACTGCCACCATTTTGCTCCACACATTCTCTCTCTCTCTCTCTCTGCAGATCCCTTCACAAACCCACACGACGTCGTTGCCTCTCTCTCTCCCCTTCACCGTTGCAGACCTCAGACCTCACAAGCTCGCCGGAAAAACACCTGATCGTCGACGTTCGATCACAGATCACGTCTTGATCTCCGCCTCCGATTCCGGAGACCACCGGCACGGCGCTCTCTCTCTTTCCTTGATCACAGATCACCTCGTGATCTCCGCCTCCGATTCCGGCGACCACGGGCACAGCGCCTTCCCCAATCTCGCTCGCTCTCTCAGCAAACCCTATCTCCCTCTACCAGGCTTTGTCGTCTCCGCGATGCTGAAGTTTTCGCAGGCTACTGCGAACCAGATTCTATCAGTTCCTCCTACAAAGCCTCAACGATGCCAACTCGGACTCTGTTCACCGAAAGCTGACTCAGGTAGTACCTCTCTCCTTCTCGCTTTTTCTTCAATTCCGGCTCTGTTTGCTTCTGATTCTCATTTCGGAGCCCTAGAATCCTCTGTTTTGGTGACCTCCTGCTTTGTTCCTCGTCGGTGACCTCCAGCTCCGGTTGTCCTCATCTTCCTTTAGAAAGTCGTCCAGAATACGCCAGATCGTGGTCGACTTCTCCGGCGGGGTCAAACTCCAGGAGGCGAAGGCCGATAGCTGCAACCGGAGAAGGATGTCATCGACGCATGTGGTGGCATCCTCGAAATTGAGTGTGTACCTGGGAGAATTGTGGCTGACGCCGCCGTCCTTCTCATCTGAAAATGAGATTCCGGCACCGGTCCCTGATTCGATTTCGTTCGGCTTCTTTCCGGTGACGAGTTGTCCTCAATGCCATTCATTTTGCTGAGTTTTTTTACTTTGGTATAGATTTGTGGTTTTAATTTTGTATTGTTACTGTTGTTGGAGAAGGTAGAAACTCATTTGTTCCCTGTGCCTGATTTGATGCATTGTTGGCTTTTGTCACTAGATTTTGTGGTTGATTTATGGACTCTGCTTGGTTATAGCTTTTGACATTTATGAGAGTAGCTTTTGGTGATGGTGAGAGTAGTTTTTGTTACTGGTGATAGTAGTTTTCTGGTGTTGATAACAGTAGTTATTATTGTTGATGACAGTAGCTTTTGGTATTTGTAACAGTAGCTTTTGTTGGTGGGGATAGTAGATTTTGGTTTTGAGGAGTGTAGCTTTTGTTGGTCATAGTAGCTTTTATTGCTGGTAACAGTAGTCTTTTGTGACCTCGCCAGAAATCTCACGAGTAGTTTTTGTTCCTAGTGACAGTAGATTTTTTTGTGGTAATAGTAGTTTTTGTTGTTAGTGACAGTAGCTTTTCTGACCTCGTTGAAAATCTCACCAGCGTAGTTTTTGTTTGTGACAATAGTTTTTGTTGCTGGTGATAGTAGCTTTTGTGACATTGCGGGAAATCTCACCGGAGTAGCTTTTGTTGCTAATGACAGTAGATTTTGTTGGTAATAGTAGCTTTTGTTGCTGGCGACAGTAGCTTTTGTGACCTCGCCAGAGATTGCCGGAAATCTCACCATAGTAGCTTTTATTGCTGGCGACAGTAGCTTTTGGTATTAGTGACAATAGCTTTTATAGTCGCCGGAGGTCGGCCGGAGACCCGCCGGAGTTAGC